>PVIU01017471.1:0-41835 GCA_004026605.1 Ondatra zibethicus
CCCCGAACCAGCTGCTGATAACCTGCTTCATCTGTCTTATGTCTGGGGGCTAAGCTGCCCTCAGAAATCAGGCAAGCTTTTCAACTCAGAAGTCAACGTGAGAAGAAACAGTGACAGCACAGGTAGGAGATGATTTATATTCCCCTTGACTGCTCTTTCCTTCAGCAGACATGCACAGAAGGCTCGCGGCAATCTTTCCTCCCTTCTAGCACACAGTCTTCTTTAACGTTCTTTTCTTGTAAATCAGTAGGTACACAACGTAGTGAATCTTACTTATAATAACATATTAAGTAATTTTCAGTGTATGTCATCAGTCATGTCCTTTAGCTACTAGATGACTCTAAACAAACTTTACATTATTATTACATTATTATTCTAATTGACTAAACATTATTATCTTAGTCTCATATTGGAAAACCTAAAGCTAAAATTACTTCAAATAACTTTTTAAATCACATGTTTAATAGATACTGGAGTAGAAGTCTAGATTTCTGATTCTATCTGGTGCCTGTTATTTTGTGCGTGTTTTCTGATACACAGGTAACACAGAAAAAATTGTTTTAATATTCACAGCAAGAATCTTGCTCTGACATTTGATGTTAAATGTCCTTCTTGGTTACAATTATACTTAGATAAGTATGCTTACAGCAATTCTCAACTAAACAAATGCCTCTGTTTGTATTAGTGTAAATCAATTAACTTACCTTACTTTTTGTTGAGGGTTTCAAGTTTCAAATGAAGTGCCCATTAATTTTGACGATGGGCCTGCTGTTTCACAACAACAAACACAAGCGAAGAAGAGATGTGCTGACTGACCAAAGTCTATGCGATTTTGTCAAGTGTCTGTTTAAAAGGACCCAAGGGGACCAGCCCAGATGTTTTTCCACATTAGCAGTTTTTGTGATAAATCAACCCTGATGAGTGACCTTTTTCAAAGTCTAACTGATTTTTGTACAAACAGCCTTCATTAAGTCTGCTGATGCTAGAGTTTTGCCCAGGTGAGCAGGTATCCAATTCTCATGGATGCACAATGAGAAGATGAGCGCACATTGCAGTTTCTCAAAGTACCCAGCGAATGACTCGTAAAGCTTAGTGGTTTCTGTTCTGCTTGAAAGTGAATCTGCTCGGTAAATTTTCTGAACAAAACAGGCCGCTGACTGATGTACAATTAAAAGGAAAGATTGAGGGCTAGTCAGGCACACAGCAGAGAAACTTCCCTGCTTTAGGAGAAGACATGCTTGATGTTTTATAAGCCCTTTCTCCTCTCTCCTCCCCATGCTTTTCCTTGATAATGAATACAATTTTTTTTTTACTTTCGAATGTAAATTGTTCCAGTTCTGTAATAACTCAATAGCATTATATAAGCATATCGCTGCTGAATATTCTGTGACTTAAATAAAGTTCCATAAATAATCAGTTTTGCTCATCATCTCGGTTGTATTAAGAAATTTCCAGGAAGAAACCTAGTGATAAATACATTCCATTTAATCTATGGTAGTATTTCTAAGAATGGTTGTATCATAAGGTTTCTGACCTGGTCAATAGAATGGTCCTTGATGGATTCTTAACTGCCTTAATGAGAGATGGAAAAATTAGGACCTTGAAGGAAGTAGGTACCTGGGACCTCTCTTTGGACCTGCACCTTCCCTGAGCCCTTGTGCGCCAACACCACCTCACTCACTCCCCTTCCTTCCAGTTAAGTAATTAAAGATATCTTTACCACATGTTTCCATAACTGTGAGACTCTGCCTAAGCACTCATGGAATGAAACTTTGGAATCATAAGGCAAAATAAATCTTCTCTCCTGGTGTTTATGTTGGACATTTTGTTAGAGCGATAAGAAAATAGCTCAAGTGCCCAAATAGGATTCAGTTAAAAACACCATTGACAACACACAGCAAATGATTGGGATTGCACTTCAACACTAATCGTTGCACACTCACAGTTTGCACAATGCCTGGAATGGAATATATAGTATTTGTTCAGTAAATCAACTACTTGCAGGACGGGAGTGATTGCTTGTGGTTATGAGCTTTTATTACTCTTGCAGGGAATGCAAATTCAGTTCCCAGCACCCATGTGGGATGATTCACAGCCACCTGTAACTGGCTCCAGAGAATCTGATGCCCTTGTCTGGCCCTGACAGGCATTGACAACAGACCTAACTTACGCGTGTGCGTGCGCACACACACACACACACACACACACACACACACACACACACACACACACACACAAATAAAACAAATTACCTAACTTTATAATGACATTTCAGTATTAATCAAAACACTTTTTAAAAAGTAAGCTTGCTGGGCATTGTGATATATGACTTTTGTCTCAGCAACCAGGAGGCAAAGGAATGTAAGATCTCTGTGAGTTTAAGACCAGTCTTATATTCTACAAAGGTGAGTTCTAGGATATCCCAGGGACACTCAGAGTGACCCTGTCTCAAAAAAAAAAAAAAAGAAAAATCCTCCAAAAAATCCATCCAATCAAACAAAAAGCTTTAAGTAGAACATTGAAGTGTCTGGTGAAGAGAGGGGCTGGAGGAGACAGTTATCAACGGTCAGGATAGAACTGGATAGGAAGACAAATGTCCTGTCCCAATCGGGAAACTCTGGCTGACAACAGTTAATTAATTACATACCTCAAAATATTTAGTTGAAAATTATGAATGTTTCTAAAACAAATGATGCTAAATTGTTAAGATGGTGAATATTGCAGTTATCTTTATCTGACATTACACTTTGTTTGCATGTAGGCAAACACATTGGTATGCAAAGATGCAAAGTTTCTTTCATGAGTGACAAAAATTCTCTATCATTTGATAAAAGAATTTGGAGAATTAGGGACATATTAAAAAACATTGGACTGCAGACTTTAAATCAAAAAAATCCATGATGTGTGAATTATATCTGAAAGATCTGTTAAAAAACAATACAAGTACCTGGATATCATTCTCATTTTGTTATTTGTTCAGACTAAATGAGACAATATTTACAGTCTATCTGAAACAGGATAAACAAGTTGAAAAGAGAAGTTCTACGTACACTGTGCACCTTTTTCTGTTTACAAAAGTTCATAAAAAGAGGCAATGTGTTATTATTGTCTTAAGACTTATATTTGACATTTGAATTACAGTTATTTCCCACAGAACAGGATTCCTGTGGTATCATTTGAGTCTCATGACATGTCTTTGTTGAATCAGGAACCAGAAGCAGCCAAATACTTGTGGCAAAGCTACTGAGAAAGAGTGTTTTTGTGTACAAGAAATCTGACTCTTTCTTTGCCCTAGAGAAAATACTGGTTAGTTTTAACCAATCATAACTCTAGCGTCTCACTAATGGAATCATGAAGTAAGGACCAATAACCTCAAGAGAAAAGACACAAAGGAGGCTAGTCTTCTTGTCTTTAAACAATGTCTCAGGAAAACAAAATACTTGGGGAACATGCCTGTAAAGCTAGATGACAAAATTATATCTAGTATTTCCAGAACTTTCAGATCTGGGGAGAAATTAACAATACTTTTGAGCAAAACAGTAATTTCCAATCAATAATGTTCACACAAATCCTTTATGTCAATCCTTTGAAAATAAATTTGCAATAGAATTCAGTTTACTAGATAATAGTCATGCAGCTTGCCCATAATCTGTTTTTGGTGATTAAAGTTTAGTGTTCTGTTAGGATTAGTGTTTCTTGTACCCACAAAGACATTATGCATACAAAATCTGCTTAAATGTTGAAAACCAGATTTCTCTCTATGTCTATGTGTCAATAAATACAGATTGCATAATTGGGGTTGTGTGCATGCAATGCTTTGTGTGTGTGTGTGTGTGTGTGTGTGTGTGTGTAAATGAATAAATGAATATGAATATGCTTGGAGTCCAGAGGTTGATGTTCAGTCTCTTTCTCAAAGGCCTCACTTAATTTTTAAAATTTTCACTTTGTGTGCATTGGTGTTTTGCCTGCATACATGCCTGTATACCATAGTGTTTATGCCTGCATACATGCCTGTATACCATAGTATATATGCCTGCATACATGCCTGTATACCATAGTGTTTATGGAGTCTAGAAGGTATCAAACCTCCAGGAACTGGGTGGAATTACAGATGGATGTGAGCTGCTCCGTGGGTGCTAAGAATCTATCTTAGGTCCTGGCAGAGTAGCCCATGATCCTAACTCTTGAGCATCTCCTAGCTTCTGTTGTAATTTTGAAGATGAAAATGATACTCAATGATTCAACTAGATTGGCTGGCCAGCAAATATCAGAGAACTTCATGTCTCTGCTACCTTAGTGTTGGAAATTCAGGCATGGACCAAAACACTCATTTTTTTTAATGTGAGTATTTCTGATCCAAAATCAGGTCTCTCTGTTTATGCAGCAAGCACCTTGTTGAATAAGCCATTACTCTTGCCCAACATGGTGTTTAAAACACAGAACTTATCATTGAATCTTACTCTAAGCTCTTTTCTATGAGAAAGCAGTCAAAGGGCTCCATTCTGTGATAACTTTGAGAACTATATAAAAATGGTAGCTTCTTTCAGATTTTCAGAATTGTGTTGCCTTTGCTAGAGAAACAGCTTTTTAAAACCAAAAAGCCATGGGAGCCAATCATTGTGAATGCAGAAAGACCGATTTACTATTATTTGTGCTCATTTGGAAATTCAATGAATTAAGAAACTAATGTGTTAGCTTGTGAGTGTGTGGAAATCAGCGCAGACATTATAAAGACATTCCATTAAGATCCGAGAACTCTGATGTTTTTCACTCTATGCACATTGTCCAACTGTGGGTCTCTGTGCTAATTAACATTTACTGCAGAAAAATTTCTGTGGAAAAATGCACTGATCTATGGGTATAGCAAAAGCATCCGAAGTCACTTCCCTGTTCTGTAGAAATGGATTTTAAGTCCAATCTTTCCTATTCAGACCTTTCATTTTGATGCATTACCAGCATTGTCTTTATGAA
The DNA here is from genome assembly GCA_004026605.1 of Ondatra zibethicus. NCBI lineage: Eukaryota > Metazoa > Chordata > Mammalia > Rodentia > Cricetidae > Ondatra > Ondatra zibethicus. The sequence goes on from PVIU01017471.1 coordinate 4,972, forward strand.
GCAACGGAAATTTAATGAGGACTCCAGATATGAGGAGGGATAGAGAAGAAAATGGTATCAATGCCAAAGCTGACCTGAGAGAATATGTATATTCTGTTGTTCACCAAGAGTTTGGGTCCCATGGAAAACACAATCTTCAGGTGTTTACTTGTTACTTAGAGGAAAAGAATGTTCTCTGCATGCGTTGTGGCTCTTGCTGTCAGTCCAATATTGTTTATTTATTAGATAATTATTAGATAAAATACAACTTGAATAATTAAAATAACTGTTACAAAAATATAATTTCACCATAGTGTTTTCATATTTCCCCAACTGAAATAAAAATTATGTTAAAAACCAAAAGTCCATTCTTTTCTGAGAATAAACACCTCTCTAGATGAGCAGCCAATGCAGATACTAGGCCAACCAATGGGGAATGAGATAAGTTTAGCAACCCAGGAACATGTTGCTGATTTTGGTCATCCTTTCAGGAATGTTTGCTCCTACATTCAGGGTGGAGCTGCCTTTAGCTGAGCAAGATGCTTAAAGTGAAAATTTCTTTTGCAAACAACCAATCTATAAATGGTTATTTTATTATGAGATTATTTTAAAAATGCTTTAATGAATTTTCTGTAAAATTCAAAGTTTTGATCTAAGAGATATGGAAATCCAATAATTGTTTAGGCTGCAGTATTTTTAGATGCATCACTATTAAAGGTACGTTTGCATTGTTCTGGTCCTTATAGAATTAATGTTACTTCAATGCTCTAATTATAAAAAACCAGCAACTTATTTTATGCAGTTCAGCCAGTGAAGTAGGCTTACTGCAGATCTTCCCCTCGCCCTCCATTCCTCCAAGTCCGGTCTATCAGTCTATTCCAGATCTGGAGCAGACCACATGATGTGGACTCACTGTCCCCTTTGCCATCAACTCCAACAAATGGCTGTAGACTTTCTCCTGCAACCATCTTTGCCTGCAATCCTTACTTTATCCTAGCGCTTAATTCCAGCAGATAATCCCAGGAAACCAGGGGAAAAGGCAAGATAACTGCACAATACCACCTATCCTCCAAATCCAACCCCCGCGCTCCATTCTCATCTCTAGCTCTTTAATCTAAGTCCAACTGCTGTCTCTTGTTCTTTGCTGACCTCCATCTCTAATGAATCACATAGACCTTCTTTAGCTGCTTTTCTTCAACATACTCTTCTCACTAAGCTAGGCTCCACATTAGCAGACAATCCATGGGAAACCCACAAGCTAGTCCCTCTTATGAACTCCAGGAAACTAAACACCTCATCACTGAATGAAAAAATATTAGAGATGGAAATAAAGTAATTTAAGACTTTTTACAGTGAGTCAAAATACATACTCAACATATTCAAACTTAAGGGACACAATGAAGTGTGTTCTAAGAAGAAAGTGCATAGGATTAAGTGAGTATATTAAAAAAAATAGAGATATCTCATATAATATCATACTAGTATGTTAACTGAACACCTGAAATCTATAGAACTGAATGAAAAAAATTACACCCAAAAGGAATAGATTGCAAGACATAATCAAACCCAGGCCGGAAATAAGTAAGGTAAAAACAAACAAAAATTGCAAAGAATCTATAAAGCAAAAAATTGTTTCTTTCATAAAAACCAATAAGACTGACAAATCCTTATTCAAATTAACATAGAGAGAGAGTTTACAAAATAATAAATATGAAAAGTGAGACATAACAAGAGACACAGAGGAAATCCAGAGGCTCACAAAGACACACTTAAAAAACTGGGGAAGGGGCACTTGGGAGCCGTCTGAAAACTTAATGTGGTAGACACTTCCTGGAATCTAAGAGGGTGACCTTCGTGAACACTGGTAGTAACACATGATAAAGAGTCTTAACAGGCCATCTTCTGTAGCCAGGCAAGGCTTCCAGTGATGGACTGAGGCTGCATTCAGTCCATTTGTTGACCGAAGGGCTTCCATGCAAATGCCCAAATCACCCAGGCTAATGCTAGGACAGAAGGTCCCTCTCTGAAAACTGACAGCGGGATCCTATACTGATAATAAATCCACACAGCTCATTGAACATAGAGTGATTGAGCTTGTGCCTGCAGCGAGCCTTCAACCCTACACTCTAGTCTCTTTTGTATGGGAAGGTACTCTGCAGGCTATTAACTTGGTGACTTTGTGGGACTTTTAGTAGTAGGGACAGGTATGTCTCTGACTCTTTTGCCTTCTCTTAGGGCTATTCTCTTGCTATTGGGTTGCCTTGTCCAGCCTTGATATGAGGGTTTTTGCCTTTTCTTATTATATCTTGTTTTGCTGTTTGTGGTTGTTGTCTTTGGTGACCTGCTTCTTTCTGAAGGGAAGTGGAAAGGGAGCAGAACTCGGGGAGGAGGAGGTGTGGGAAAGCAGGGAGGAATGGAGAGTTGGAATGGTCAGAAATTGTAGTCAGGTTGTATTGTATGAGAGAAGAATCTTTTGATAATAAAAAAAAACACACAAAACATAAAACAAAAATTTTTGTACGCAACCAAATTTGAAAATTTAAAATAGGTAATTTCCTCAATATCTCCCATTTGTAAAATCAAGATAAGAGAAGAAACTTAAAGAGATCTATAGATCCTAGTGAAATAGAAGCTGTCATTGAAAGCCTCATAACAAAAAAAAGAAAGAAAAAGAAAAGAAAAAAAAGAAAAGAAAAAAAAAAACCAAAACGCCCAGGACAACATGGTTTTAGTCAAGAATTATGCCAGACTTTCAAAAAAGTGTTACTACCAATACTCCTCAAATTATTCCACAAAATAGAAGTAGGATAAATATTACTCAGTTTGTTCTTTGACATCACCAATACCCTGATTCTATGAAAATAAATACACAACATACCCCAACTTATGGGACACAATGAAAAGAGTTATTTAAGAGGCAAGCCCTGAGTGCCTCCAAAAAGATGGGGAGGAATCTCATAAGATCAAGTTAACAGCATACCTGAGAAGTCTGGAGAAAAGAGATGTAATCAAACCCAAGAAATGTAAAAGGAGAGAAATATTCAAGATGAAATCTGAAATCAATAAAACAGAAACAAAGAGAACAATGCAAAGAATCAACAAAACAATGTTGGTTCTTTGACAATCAACAAAATTGACAAACCCTTATGCAAACTAGATAAAACACACAGAGAGAATACTTAAAATAACAAAATCGGAAGCAAAAAGGAGGACATAACAACAGACATTGAGAAAATCCAGAGAATCATAAGGACATACTTTAAAAACCTGTATACCATCAAATTGGAAAATTTAACATAAATATATAATTTTCTTCATAGGTACAACTTCTCAAGGTTAAATCAACATCAGAATAGATGATAACTCCAAGTGAAATAGAAGCAATCAGTAAAAACAGCACCCCCCGGGACAAAATCCCAGAGTTAGATGGTATTACCATAGAATTCACCTGATTTTTAAAAAAGAGTTAATGCCAATATTCCTCAAATTATTCAACAAAATCAAAACAGAAAACAGTGCCAAATTCACTTTATGAGGTCAGAGTTACCCTAATATCCTCATTTCTAAAACAGATAAAGGCTTGACAAAAAATAAAATTACAGACCAATTTCCTTTATGAACATAGATGCAAAAGTACTCAACAAAATACTTGCAAACGGAATCCAAGAACACATCAAAAGAATTATGCACCATGATCAAGTAGGCTTCATCCCAGAGAAGCAGGGATAGTTCAATATATTAAAAAAATCAATAAATGTAGCCCAGTCTGAAAGTAAAAGAGCACATGATCATCTCAATAGATGCAGAAAAGGCCTTTGGTAAATTTCCCAAAACCTTCATGATAAAGGTCCTAGAGAGGTTAGGGATACAAACGATAATAATAATAATAATAATAATAATAATAATAACATAATAAAGGCAGTTTTCAGCAAGCCTATAGCAAGCATAAAAACAAATGGATAGAAACTCAAAGCAGTTTCACTAAAATTAGGAATAAGACATGATTGTGCACACTTTCCATATCTGTTCAATATAGTATTTGAACTCTTAACTAGAGCAATAAGACAACTGAGAGAGATCAGGAGTATATAAATTGGAAAGAAAGAAGTTAAGGTATTGTTATTTGCAGATAATGTGATAGCAAACACAAATGACTCTTAAGGTTCCACTGGGGAACTCTTACAGATGATAAACACTTTCAGCAAAATAGCTGGATACAAAATTAACTCTGTTTCAGTGGTCCTCCTACAAAATGACAAACAGACTAAGGAAATCATGGAAAAAAATCTTTCACTGTAGCCTGAAAAAAATAAAATAACTTGGGGTAACCGTAACCAAACTAGTGATATACCTGTGCGATAAAAACTTCAAATCTTTGAAGAAATAATTTGAAGAAGATATCAGAAGATGGAAAGATCTCAGAAGCTTTTGAATGAGTAGGATTAACACAGAAAAATGGCCATCCTACAATAAAACAGATTTAATGCAATCCCTAAAAAGAACGTCAACATAATTCTTGAAAACTTGAATTCAACAAAACTTGAAAAAGATAGTTTTTAACATCTTTTAGAAAGACAAAACAACAATGAAAAAAAAACCAGGATAGCTAAAACAGTAAGAGAATTGCTGGAGGCATCACCATCCCCTATTTCAAGTTTGTACCATTCAGTCATAGTAATAAAAACTACATGGTACTGGTATAAAAACAGAAACTTTGATGAAAGGTATCAAAATGAAGACTCAGACATAGGCCCACACACTTAAGTCCACCTGATTATTTTTTATAAAGAAGCCAGAAATAAACATTGGGAAAAGAAAGCATATTGAACTAATGGTGCTTGTCAAACTGAATATCTGCATATGGAAAAATGCAGATAGATCCACTTACCAGCCTGCACAAAACTCAAGTCCAAGTGGGATTAAAGACCTCAGCATAAAACTATATACACTGATGCTCATAAAGTAAAGTGGGAAATAACTTTGAACTCATTGCCACAGGAGAAGATTTTCTGAATAAAACATCAATAGCACAGAGACTAAGATCAACAATTAACAAATGGGACCAGTGAGGAAGAACGACCACCATTCAAGGATTCTTCTCTGATCACGCTTTATTGGAGAGTCTCTTGGTTGAAGGGACAGCGGGAGGCAAGAGAGAGCAAGGTCTGAATGGCGGCTGCTTATATAGGGAGATGTGACACGACTCATACCTTCATTGGCTGCTATGTGCCTGCTGGCACCAGAGTCCTCTGGATTGGTTAGGGACACCTAGGTTATTGCGCATGCGGGAAGCGCCTGGACGCTCAGTCCTGAAGTATTGCCAAATATGGAATTGTTTACCTCCAAACTGTGAGGATGCAAGTGCCATCTTGTAATGGCGTTTGTGCCTATGGCTCCCTGCAGGTATATGCTTAAGAGTGGTATAGGTCTTAAAGTAGGTCAATTCCCAACCTTCTGAGGAGCTACCATATTGATTTCCATTGTGGCTATGCAAGTTTACACTCCCACCAGCAATGAATGAGTGTTCCACCTATTCTACCTCCTTATCAGCATAAGCTGTCACTTGTGTTATTGATCTTATGCTGAAAGATGTAAGATGGAAACTGAGAGTAGTTTTAATTTGCATTTTTCTAATAGTTGAGTATGTTGAGCATTTCTTTGTTTCTCAGCCATTTGAATTTCCTCTGTTGAGAATTCTCTGTTCAGATCTGTACCCCATTTTTAAACTGGATTATATTTTATCTAATTTCTTGAGTTCTTTAATTATATATTTTGAATATTAGACTTCTATCAGGTGTGCAGTTGGTAAGACAATCTTTTCTTATTCTATAGACTGCTACCTTGTCCTAATGATATTATCCTTTTTCTTATAGAAGATTTTAGTTTCTTGAGGTCCCACTTGTTAATTGTTGGAAACTCAGATTTACAATCTGTCCTGCCCGAAAGATATGAGAGAGCAATGATGACACAGAATTTTGGGGAATAGACAAGGAATGTCAGATTTGAACTAAGGCCATCTCCAAGAGTTAGAACCAATACTGACCAAGAACCAGATAGAACTAAAATAAAACCAAACACTACTGGTCTAAAAGAAACGTCTACATCATATAGCAAACTATTAATGGAACCAAGTACTTGATTGAATGTTAAAATTGTTGGTAATAAAGTGAGAACAGGTAATTTTAATTTAAACCTGTTCAGTGATACAGCTGAGATTCATCCAAATTCAGCCAGCAAAGTTCCTGCTAAGCTATGTTTGTTGTCTCAAGTTACATAGTATCATGTGGAGATGTCATTGCTTTTTCTTAAAGGCTTTTTAAAAAGTTTGCTTATTCTGTTTATGTATGAGTTTTACCGGTGTGCATGTATGTGAACCATGTGCGTGACTGGTGTGCACAGAGTTCAGAAAAGGGCATTGGTTCCCTGAACCATCTCTGACAAGGTTACAAGTTCTTTTACCTGCTTAGCCACCTCTCTCACTTCATCCACAGAAACTTTCTGAAGGAGAGAGGATTGTGTGCAGGGGAAAAGAGGAAGTAAGATTGCTGCAGTGGGACTTTCAGTCCTACTTGTGTTATGTTCTTTGCTTTATTGCTGTCATTATCACCAAGTCATTGAAAAGAAGTGATGTAAGTGAGGATTTATTTTAGCTTATAATTTGAGGGGATGCAATCCAGCATTGCAGAGGCATGGTGATAGATGGCACATGGCTTCTTGTTCCTGGGACTCCTCACTGCTTCATTTCTCAGGAGAATATGAAGCACAGACCAAATGAATAGCACTTAAATTATCTGGCTAGCTAAGACCAAGGCAACGCTTCCCACTGGGAACCACAAACTCTAACGTGAACTTCTGAAAGACATTTGACATTCAAACTGTCACACCAATTAACACAAAAATTATATATATTCCATCACCTTTTTATAAATGCATACATACTTAAAACTCTTGGCTTCATTTCCCTGAAATGTTTATTATCATATTAAGATATTTTAAAAATATGTTAAATGATCAAGACATGGCATTATAACAGCAGACACTTAGAAAATAGAGGAATAACTAATACATGCCTGTGTCTTGTTTCAGAATCTCCAGGTGATATTTTATTTACAGTTAGAGTCTTTGCTTCCTTCATACCGTAAAATAGCAAGTGAATAAATCAATTTATGTTTAAGCTTTTAAAAAAATGCCACAAACCATTGTTACACTCCATATTCCTACAGCTATTACAGAAGAGAAGTAAAATTATAAGCTATTTATTTCTTTTTATAAAGACAATCAATAAAAGCAATTTTACTTGAGCTGTGATTTTCAAAATTATAAATGGCTACTTCAGATTCTCTGTTCAACCAATTTCATGATGGCTATAATGTGATCATCAGAAAAGCTTTATCCTAACAAGCTGTTAAAGAAAATATGTTTTGGCATCACAGGGAGTTTATATACATTAGCTTTTCTATAATTAGAGAAGCATGCATAACAGCAATGACAGACCTGCATGATAGCACACTTTCTAAAATAGCACATTTTATCTTTGGATGCTCTAATAATGTATCTTCAGTGTCGGCTTGGAGAGACTATCCATAATGACAACTCATATCCCACACTGAGACCTTGCTAGGAACCAGATGCTGCACTGGAGTCATCGTGTGAATCATGCATTTTACAGTGCAACAAACTCTGAAATGCAGCTGTTCTTTTTTTGTCTAAAGGTCTCGAAACTGAAACTTCAAGTGTTTGCATAACTGGCTCAGAAGTACATTGTTAACAAGTATTTGTAATCAAAATTGAATGCAAAAATTCAGATTTCAAAATGTAGTGTCTATTGTTGGTTGGTTGTTTCTTTATACATTTCATTGTTGTCATCATCCTTTTCTCCTCCTTATAATCATTAGCAATTTTATTTTTACTATATATATATATATAGTGTAAGTATACAGTATATATATATGCATATATATGTATACTCTGTGTATGTGATGTGTGTCTGAAGGTGTGCAATGAGCCAATTCTTCCTCCACTGTTGGTTCTAAGGACTGAATTTAGGTTATTAAGCATTCAGAGTAAGGGCTTTTGTACACTTAGTCATCTTGTTTGTTTGTTTTTCAAGACAGGGTTTCTCCATAGCTTTGGAGCCTGTCATGGATCTCTCTCTGTAGACCAGGCTGGTTTCAAACTCACAAAGATTCTGTGGCCTCTGCTTTCTGAGTGCTGGGATTAAAGGAGTGCACTACCACCGCCTGGCAACTCTTAGCCATATTACTTGTGCTATTTTTCATCAGATTAAATTACTTCTTCCTCAGCTTTGAGGTTGGGTGCTGACAAGTAAAGTCTCATTTCAGGGCAGTGAAACAGCTTTTGTCCATACTTAAATCAGATTTCTATTAGACTTCCCAAGTCTGTACTCTCTGTATCAATGTCAGTTATCCTAGGCCAAGTGTCACAGAACCAGGGACATCCCCTATGTCCTGGAGCACCAGAAATTATTATGTTAGCCAGTCACAAAAAAGCTTGGCACACAGAAAATCTTATCTCTCTGGCCACACATCAGCTGCTTCTTCATTTCCAATGCAGTGTTTTTCCTTCCCGGGGAACAATTCTAGGTCCTTTGAGTGGCAGGAGGAGCTTTAAGCCACTGAATTCTGTCTTTCATCTATCTACCCATCTTCTTTGTGTTGTGCCTTATTGTCACAGCAGTCTTAAATCTTACCAAATGCAGGGTACACTCCTTCCACCTCTGTCCTCCCTCCCAACTTAAGAATGCATCATGAAAGTATTTAAGCAGGTTATTTATCTCCTAAGATCACTTACTGCCATAAGCACTAGACCAGGACTATAAATTTTAAGTCAGTTAATCCCCTTTTCCATATATACTAGGCTGGCCTTGGTTCTTATTAGCTAGAATATGTTGCAAGCATTTCACTAAGATCTTTTCTCCAGTGTAGGAGTATAGGTCATATTTAAGATAGAATTAAATTTAATAAGACAAAACAGGAGTTATGAAATTAATAAAATAAGCAGGCCTTAAATAACAACAGTTTCTGTTAGGTTTATGAATAATAAATTAAGCCAGTTTATCAGGAAAGTAAAAGAATTATTATTATGTATGAGTTACCAATAAGAAACATGAAGTGACTAATATGAAATATGAAAACAGAAAAATAACTTCAAGTAAATTCCTTGACCTTCAGCAAAGTTAAATGTGTTAGTGACAATTCCCTAATTGGAAGTATGGAAATGAAGTACCTTAGCAAGGAAGCCAGAAGTGAACTTCTTTAGCAGATTGATAACGGATTAGAAAACTCTGTGGATAGACAAATTATAAGACTATATTTTTATTGGCTTCAGCCCATGAGGTATCTGTGCCAATTACTTCACTATGACTTTGTTACATACAGATGGTTGTGAGAGGATGTTAATGAGCAGTGTGCCTATCTTCTGGTAAAGCTCTATAAGAGCTGGCTGCAGGTAGTGTTGTTATATGTTATATTTTCCTGATCCTAGTAAAATATTTTAAATTATGACTTTCAGGTCTCTTTCATCTATCACTGACATTCATATAAAGAAATAAGACTGACTTTATTAATCATAGTAATTACCTCTCTTTTAGCAGCTTTGAATATAGTTCATTCTGATTATATTTACCTTTCACATATGCCCCCAAATCCTCAAAAATGCAAATCCTCCCCTCCCTACCCACTTTATGTCCTCTTTATTTAATTTTTAAAGATGATATGTCTTTGTCCTCTGGGTCTTATGATTAGGCATCAGAACACATAATTTATTCAACTCTACATGCATAAGGTCTAGACTTTGCCCAGTTCCTAGTAGATTCTTCTGCTTATAGAATAAGAGTAGACAGATATCTCAGTCAGTTGGTTTCTTGAAACCTTTAGGAATCTGAATCAAGAGGCCTGCCTAAGTCTAAGCTATATGAGCACCCCAAATCTTTCCAGAATTAACAACTAGCTCACCATTTTTGTGAGTGCTTCACTCTTGAGTTTACAGCTTGGCAAAACACTGTGCAGTAACTCCTCTGGGTCTAGACTTACTCTGATTGGATGTTGGTTTGTTCACTCTTGGGTGTAGGAAAGCAAGCTGGAAAAGAAAGATGAGGAAGACAGACTGTTTTCCTTGTCTGATGTCTGCTTGTTATGTTTATGAGTCTGGGAGCAGGATGCCTGTAAATACATGTGTAGATAAACTACCAAGAACGAAATCCCAATTTAACCTTGGCACAGAGTGAGCTGCTCCCCAAATGCCTTTTACAATGTGCTGACTGTAATACTTTGAAAAGAAACCACTGGTAATAACAAGAAATTAGGCTCTGGTTAGAAACATATTACTGCTTTGCCAAATCTTTCTGTGGAATTTGACTACTTCATATTTTAGGCTTTAGAAAACTAGATCTTCTGCATTTTGGCCAAATTTGATTTAGGTTTCAAGCTATCTCAGAGGAAAATTTTAGCTGATAATTCATTTTATGTGATTTGTTTCACATGGAGATATATTTGCGATATGCTTGGAAAATATATATCCTTATAGTAAAAAACGTTTTAAAAACACACCTATTTCTACAAAAAACTGATGGTTCCTGGGGAGGATGCTAGCTGTCTTAGGGGTGTGTGGCAGCAGAATTAGATAAATAGAAATGTTGATATTTTCAGTCACTGATCTAAAGTACATGCGGGACTCAGCAAGTGGAATAGAGACTACACAGATAAACAGAACAAAACAAAACTTCTGCATTCTCCACTGAAACATCTGGAAACATCTAGAACCTTATTCTTAGTTAATACTTCATTCTCTAATACTGATTGTGGTTTCTGGGTATGTTCACCAAGCCAAACATGTGACTTCTATATCTGACATTTTAAAAAAATATTCTGTTAGTTCATTATTTCTATTTCCTTTTTTATGGAATGATAAAAATATGAAAACAGACATCTAGAATAGCTCCCTCGAATGCAATGAGACAAGATATAATCTGAAACAAATCTATATTTCTCCATCAATTTATAATCTACCATGCTGATTCAGTGAGCATATTTTGACAGATATTGTATGAAGTGTTCACTTTAGAGATGTAGGTGAATGTTCCTTTCATGGGAGGGGCAGCCGCAATTCTAAAAGCAATTTACAATTGACATATCCACATGCTGCCTTCTGACACAATTACCCTCCCAAATTCCAACAAAGATTATTATTTGTGATAACCCTGAACACTGACCTCTGTAAGTTTAACTTTTTGGTCAATCATGCAGTTCATCTTAGTTCATGTCTTCTATATTCTTTGTCAGTCCTTCTTTGACAATTTAGTTAACTACTAAATAAATTTTCTAAACTGAATTGCCCTATGTGCTCTAAGCTAATTGTCACTGTAGGAGCTGTTAGTGAGCAAGAACAAGTTTATTTTTTGCAGCAAATGCTTTCATTTAGCTATATTAAATACTCTTGCTTTAATGATAGCATTTATTTATAGCTCATAGTCATCACTAGGATTTTTTTATTGTAAACACTCCCTGTATTTAAGAAATAAAAAAACATTCCAAATTTTTATTTATTTATTTATTTATTATATTAAGAAATCTTAAATAAAGACTTTTGACATAGCAGTTTTGATAGTCATTGTTTATTTGTAAATTCAGAATTGTTGCAATAAATATTTGGTCTAAAACACAGAGAAGAGGTGAAAATTTGTTTTGAATCAGAGTTTCAAATTTTTTCATGTGTGGTCAGCAGTCTCCCTCACCTATAGAGTGCAGTGATATTATGGTGCAAGATTGTTCATTTCAGGATAGAAAGGAGAAATGTGTGTGTGTGTGTGTGTGTGTGTGTGTGTGGGCGCACACGCATGTTTGTTTGTGTGTGTGTGTGTGTGTGTGTGTGTGTGTGTGTGTGACAGAGAGAGAGAAAGAGGGAGAGAGGCACAGGGCAGGAGGAGAATGAACCAAGGCACAGATATCTTGTGGAGATATGCTCTCGGTGCTAGAAACCTAATTTTCTTATCCTGATCCTATTTCCTATTAGCTGATTCATTATTAATTTACAATAAATTAACTTGCGGTTGATAATACAAACTTCAGGATGCCGTCTTCCCTCCATAGAGCCACCAGCTAGGGAATAAGCCTTCAAGACAGAAGCATTTCTAAGGGAAAATCCATACCCATACAACAGCATGGCATACTGATATTTAACAGAAAATATCAAATTAAAGTATATGTAAAAAGAAATGCAGACAACAAAAATATCTGATTTTTCACAACTTAATATAGTCGTATATCATAATAGGCTACGGTTTTAAGTGTGAAATTAGTTTTTCAAAAACATAGTAGTGTTAAGTTTTGATTTTTACATTTCTGGCTCCCACTTTTTATTAAATGAGTGAATAAATAATTGCAAATAAGCTACAGATAACCTTAATATTGGTATAAATCTTGTGTTTTGATACAAATTTAAGGTCAAATTTGTTATAAGTATATTTCTGCCCTTGATTAAGGTATTGTGATTGTGTAGCTCATTTAAAAATGTAACATATATTAAGAAATATAGCTTAATAGATGGTCATCTATAATAGTCAAGATTGTAATCATGTTAGTTAGATTTTCTAGATGTATAGAAATATATTTCAATTAGATAGGTATTCTTCAAATCTTTCAGAGACCTTCAAACTATGACATTTAAAATGTTTAAGAACTGAAGACTTATCATGACACTGAGACATGTCTGCTCCTGGCAGCACCAATTACTTCAAGAGGAAGATGGGCATCAAAGAGGCTCGTTAGCCATTTAAATGGGCAAGAAACTGCTCTTGCCTGGACTGCTTCACTGGGCATGCAGTACCCACAGAGAAATGACTGCTGAACTTGCCTAAAGGTGAGATGGTACTTCAGGGTTCCTGCTTCATGAAAGAGTCTGGGAGATATTCTGCAGGACACAGAAGAAAGTGACTAAACTGTCTTTAAAATTTCCTGCTTCATGGAAGTGTCTGCTAAATACTGTGGGCCTGTAGGCTGAAGATGGATGCCCCAATGGTACAGAAGAACTTTGGGTGACTGTCCAGGCAGCAAGATGTCTCTGTCAATTCTAAAGTTTTGGAAGTTACTTACAATATATTTCCTGTTTACTTAGGTAATATTATATCTTTCTGGAGTCTTAGATGGAGTTAAAGAATAGATAGATAATTATAGTTATAGTTTTCCTTAGTTATGATAAAAGATAATGTAAATAAAAATATTTTAACTGTAATTCTTGCTTGATACCTGTTATATGTAATTTCACTAGGTTAAAGTTAAAACCTTCCTTTTAATTTAAACAGAAAAGGGAAGGTGATATGGGAATCCCCTCTGTGTGTTGCTTATATTGGTTAATGAATAAAAAAACTGCCTTGGCCTGATAGGGCAGAACTTACATAGGTGGAGAAGGCAGAACTGAATTCTGGGAGGAAAAAAGCAGAGTGAGAAGAACGCCATGGATCCATTGCCAGAAAGAGATGTGCTGAATTTTACCTGGTAAGCCACTGCCATGTGGCGATATACAGATTAATAGAAATCGGTTAAATTAAGATGTAAGAATTAGCCAATAAGAAACTAGAGCTAATGGGCCAAGCAGTGATTTAATTAATACAATTTTTGTGTGGTTATTTGGGAGCTAAATTAGCCAGGCAGCCGGAACAAACAAGCGGGCCCTCCAGCAACAAGTTTAGTTAAAATTTCTCTTTTACATTTATTAATTTACTTAGTGTCAGGAGTGAAAGGGGTATGCATGCCACAGCACATGTGTGGAGGTCACAGAACAGATTGTGGTGACTGTTTTCCACACCCACCACTGGGCTAATGGAATGGAACCCATGTCATCAGTCTTAAGAGCAAGGGCCTTCACCCACTGAACCACCTTACTGGCTTGTCTCTATTAATCTAAACCTTTTATAAAGGAAAAAATATTAGCTGCTTTTGCTGTCTATATTATAAAGGCTGTATATTACCATATTCCTACTTATAAAGAAGAAATCTCTGCTGAGCATTAATCTTCCTCGTAGATTTCTTTTTATACTTTACGACAGATAGGTGCTGTGGAAAATAGCAAGAAAGTAATGACAATCCATAATGAGAATGCAGCAAATTTGCAAAAAATTTGGAAATATGGAACCCATTTACAATCTAATCTTTCTGTTAGCCAATAGATTATTTTTCTCACAACCTTCAATACTAATATAGAAAGAATTGTAGTTTATGCAAAAAAATCAGTCATATACACAATCAAATGTATCATTTCATATACATATAAGTACATATATATAATATATGGGTTTATAGGAAAACACTTATTTGCCTGATTAAAGTATATAGAATTTTCAGGTATAAACTGTCAGATTTCAAAGTTTACAAGGATATTAAACAATGTATCCTAAAAACCTCTGATGTTGGGACCAGAAAGACATATGTTCCAATTTATACCCTACCAGGATTTACAGTGTGTCACAAGAGAAAATATTTCAACTCACTCTTAAGCTTTGGTTTCCTTATCTCTTTAATTTCTAAAATTCAGTGCTCCTTTTACTGGAAGACTAAACAGATATAAATGATCTGGTTTGAGTAACTTCAGTATATTCAATGACTACCTGACTTTCATAAAACAAATGAATTTCATGAAACAGTGTTTTGCTTCTTTTCTCTTCCTTCCTTCCTTCCTTCCTTCCTTCCTTCCTTCCTTCCTTCCTTCCTTCCTTTCTTTCTTTCTTTCTTTCTTTCTTTCTTTCTTTCTTTCTTTGGTTTTTCAAGACTGGGTTTCCAAGTAGTTATGAAGCCCCTCGCCCATCCTGAAAACCAGGTTGGTCTCGAACTCACAGAGATCCACCTGCCTCTGCCTCCTGAGTGCTGGAAGCATAAACTTTTATGATGATTTCAGTATTCGTTGTCATTTGACAAATACTTGGTTACATGTTTTGAGTCAGAGAAGGTAAAAAGCATTAAAAGAAAGAGGAAACAGAACATAGAAGCACAGGTTTGTATACTGACAGGCAGTGCTTTGAAGGTAAGTAGCTTAGATTGCCACAACCACACACACACTCACACACACACACACACACACACACACACACACACACACACACACACACACATTGCTCATAAACACCCTGCATATGGCCAGAAGATGGATTGGGTGTCTTCCCCTGTTACCTTTCACATTATTCTCATTTTTTTTCCCCAAAGCGTTTCTAGAATGTCTAAAATAGCTGTCATCATCTCTCTTTACTTTCAAAAGTGAACCTAGGCTTATCTTTAATGTGAGTCTATCTCCCATAAACATTCAGCCTCTCTCATTTTTCTCTTTTGGCTATTTTGAGGGAGAATAGGTTGACTGCCTACTGCACTCTGCCTTACACCATCCCCAGATCCCTCCAACTTCTACTTATGACATCAAAGCAATGACCTCCAAATACACACCTATAATTTTGTACTCCCCCCAGGTCAAGGTTTGTTTAAAGGCAGTCTACTCCTTTTATGCTCCCAATAAAACTCTTAAACTCAACAGAAACAGAAGTAATTTTAGACATCAGTCCTCCCCAAAATGTTTCCTGTTCTCTAACCTTTACTTTTAATACTAGTGTACCATTTGTTTTTTACTTTTCAGTGACGTTAAGAAAATGACAGAGATCGTAGACATGAAGAGAATAGACTTAATTTGACTCTGTTGTTATGCGCCTCTGGACATACAGAATATCATTTTACGAGGATATGGAATAGTAGTTTTTCAGAGAACAGATGAAAGGAGTAGGAAAAGTGTCAGAATCCCTTTTGAGGGTAACACACTAAACTTGTTTTTGGTGATTCTCCTTTTTAACTTACAGTCTGTTCTGTGACTAGATTAATCATTCAGTTGTTCATCAATAAATCAACCCTATGATCTACTCTTGTCATTTCCATGTTCTTCTACCTCATTAAAATTAATAAGGAGATGGATAAGAAAATAAATGTCGTGAATGTAATTTGATTTCTAGGCTTTGGTATAGAGCTAATGCAATTAAAACTTTATGGATATCAGCTTTTACTTACAATGAGAGTACTGAACAAGTACCAGAAGCGAACACAAGTTCCATACCTTATGCTCGGTTAAACCCTATCATGCATAAAACTTTCACAAACAGGGGTACCCTCTAATTTCTAAAACAATGTCTGTTAGGTTTGAACTCCCTACTCCATTTTGCCTATTTGTTTCATGAGGAATTTCCCAGGCCTAATCTGAACACTTTCTGTCTAAATAGGCGCCCTTCGGTTAATCTTGAACCATTGCAGGAGGCCAATTTGAAGCCACTTGCTAATGTTTGCTTAGAGAATTAAGAATCGGTGATAAACTATCTCAGGATAATCCTGCTAGGCAACTTGAGAACTTCAGTGACTGTTGAGAGAAGCCCCCAGTGACAAATATTTGACACCCA
The DNA here is from genome assembly GCA_004026605.1 of Ondatra zibethicus. Lineage (NCBI taxonomy): Eukaryota > Metazoa > Chordata > Mammalia > Rodentia > Cricetidae > Ondatra > Ondatra zibethicus. Next base: position 21,389 of record PVIU01017471.1, read on the forward strand.
TTTCTTCTCTAGAGTAGTCATGATATGAAAACACAGCAAGACCTCTCATTAGGTAAGAAACAGGCTAACACCTCCAATACACATCGTATTCTGGTTAGCTGCCATCTAATTAACTGTTAATCTTTTGAAAAAATAAAAAAAAAACAAAAAAATTGCTCCTATGTATACTTGTTTTGAAAATACGAGAGAGACTCAAAGATGCTTCCTCAAAATTTGTACTTTGATTATACCCTAGTTACACCAAAGCAGTCATTAATTTCTTTGGCATAAGCAACTGTTTTAAATGACTCAGAAAAATTTTCCAGTTTGTTCAATAATAATTTATTATTGAACATTATATTGATGTGATAATAAAATTATAATCAGAACAGTGCAGAACATTGAATAATGGATTTTATTGGACTTGAAAATTAATTGGAACCCTCTAGAATCAGCTTTAGATACATATTTCTTTCATAGTGAAATTTCTGAGACTAAAAAGTCAGTTTTTCTTTTCTTTTCTTTTCTTTTGGTTTTTTCAAGACAAGGTTTCTCTGTGGCTTTGGAGCTTGTCCTGGAACTAGTTCTTCTAGACCATGCTGGTCTCGAACTCACAGAAATCCGCCTACCTCTGCCTCCCGAGTGCTGGGATTAAAGGCGTGCGCCACCACTGCCCGGCAAAAAGTCAGTTTTTCATGGATTACATGCCAGAGGCATTTACTTCTAAATGAATAAGGATTTCTACATAAAGTCCTCAATTATCACTACTAATTTTAGTTTAACCAAATTACCCATTCTGTATATTACTCAAATGGAAGATAGTCCACTTTCTGCTTACTTGAATAATATTGTTTCCCTTCTCAGATCTTCAATGGGGTTGAAGATTAGATAGTTGTAGTTACCTAACTCATGATTTAGCCAAACTTAATTACAATGCAAGATTTCGACTCCTTGAAATAGAATGTTTAGTAAAACTTTTGCTATGTGTTCTTTGCTTAATATTGTTTATATTGTTTGTAATTTTATATATGGTATCTGTTCCTATTGTATATAGTTGTATTGGGTTTGTTTAGACAAAAAGGGAAGATGATGGGGAAGCTCTGTTAACCAATCATGCCTAGTTAAGGCGTGGCTACCTGGAACCCAGGAAGAAAACTGGGACAGACCAGGTACACGCTCTCTCTGCGTGATTCTGCCTTACACAGAGGAAGTCGACTCCCCATTCTTTTGGCGTGAGTTTCCCACTATAACCATTAAAAATATAATTGTTATCCTTAAGCTGGCCTGATTATTTCCCATATCGAGCTAATTCGCAACACTACATTATCTTTCTGCTATGTGCACACTGTATCCCATTCTTCTCTTCTTATGAGGGACTAATACTGGATTAACTTGGAGCCTAATGACATGATTAAATTTATTTGTCAGCAGAAAGAAGATGTATTTCAATGTAACACATTATGGGATGTAGTACATGAATTTGGGGATGGGTATAGTTTGTTTTATACCAGTGACTGATCATTTTATTGCCAGAAATAAAACCCATTTACCAGCTTTAAATGTGAATGAAGCTTCAACCAGTGGATTAAAGTGGGGTGACACTATATGGCAACCAAGAATAGGTCTTAAAATTGTATTAGTTTCCACTTAGTCCATTAAAAAAAATTTTGTAAGTGCTATCTCTAAAAAATAGGCAGCCATTATATTACAGAAGAAACCAAACTGCCATCTAAATGGAGCTACAACCTGGAGATAGAAATCAGCATCAGTGTCAATTGGAGCAAAAAAGCTAGATCCCTGAGCTCAAGTATTCATGTGATGTTCCCAGAGACATAGAGCCTGTCCCTCTGTGCCCTCCCAAATCATGGCCACAAACCTTACAGGTATAGCAAAGATTTTAAACCTCTGTGTCTTCCATAGCTGCTACACGATCATAGTCAATCACAAAGAGTTGTTCAGTTTTCCAGTTACATGAAGAAACATATGTACAATTTCTTACAATGCAGTGCTCAAATGTTTTTAACATTTGAAGATTGAAAATCATGTGGAATTTATCCTGAACCACATAGTGTAGTATGAGTCAAATTTATCTTTTTTTTTCCTAGAACACCAGTCAACTCTCTTGACATTATGGGCTGCAAACTTTGAATTTATCCAGGTTTTAAGAAGCAATCCTCATAATAAAATAAAAGTAGACAGTGTATTGAGTCACATTTCAAGTCACAGCTTGGCCCCTTGGCTTATCTTATTGTTTGTGCTCCAGACCACGTCATTTGAGCCATTCAGACACCGGTTATTCTGTTTTCCTCTTTGTATGGTTGGCCTCTCTATGCTATTTCTTATTTAGAGTTTCATCCTGCATTTTTACTTAGTTATTTTTCTCTGTGAATTTCAGAATAAACACATGTATTTCTTTCAGAACAAAACTCCAGTAAACCTTATAGGACCCGGTTTAATAAGCACTTTTTTTCTTCCATTACATGTTTTAATTCAGTAACACAATTTATATTGCTGAGGTGTCTATATGATTATTAAGTCACTGTGTGTGAAATATATTAATATTGAAGCAGACTTTTGTTCAAAGTTTTCAATACTCCAAATGATTAGCGATTTCATTAAGAGAATGAATTATTTATTTTTCTTTATATATCACCCTTTATACTTCTAATTTGCTTTCTACTTGCTGTTATCTCCAAAAGTATAAAATAAAGTTTTGATGATGAGGTTGTTTATTTTTTCCGTTTTTGAGACAGTGTCTATCCATGGAGTCCTAGTTGTCTTGGAACTGACTGTGTAGATCAGTCTGTACTCAAACTCACATACATCCTCCCACCTCTGCCTCCATAGTGCTGGCTCAGTGTTCGTAATTTTCACTAATTTTGATGCTTCATCTTAGTTGGAATAGTCATAAAAACTGTATCTGTATCTCTATCATTTTTTTTCAGTTCTCTGGACATTCCCTTCTGGAAATCTTCATAATCAGATCTTGGTGTTGTTAATGGATATAGCATTCAATTTTTTTATGTCATTCAAATCTTCCACTTTTCCTTTATATCAGAAATCAAATATACTAAGCATTCAAATCACTTTCATTTACTGATTTGTAGATGGAAACATCCCTCTGTCAGCTTCTCGAAAAGAGCCATGACTGTAATGGTTTGGGTAGGTGTTCGATGAAAGCGTAGGTGTTGTCGGTAGTACTGGAAAGTAGAAGGACTTTTAGGTGGTCAGCATCATAGACTGAAGTTAGGTCACTTTGGGGATGCCCTTGAAAAGGTTTGTAGAATTCTGATCTTCTTTCTCTGCTGTTGCTCTGCCACAATGAGGGAAGTGTCTTTGCTCCATTGTTCTCTCCTTCCATGGTAGCCTGACTTACACAAGCCTAAAAGGAACACACAACACCATAGGATAACTCTGAAACAAGAGCCAAAACAAACGTGCAGTAAATGAATGCCTACCAAGTATAAGATCCTAGTTTCTTATATTCAGAACCAAAAATCAGGGACGAATAAACAAACAAAGACACACACACAAATCCAACAAAAAGAAAATCCCTTTTTTTGTTTAGGTTACTTGACCTTAGATATTGTGTTACAGTGAGAGAAAGCTAGCTAATTCGATACTTTCAGTTTCAAATGAATTTTCTTTATCTTTGAAACTTGAAGGACCAGCTAAGAATGTGAAAGAGAGTCGTGGGGAATACTTTATGCAATGTTGCTTTTCTTCCATATGTGATGCAATCTTTATGGCTTTCATTCTTTAAATGAATGGGTAGATTTTTTTTTCAAATGAATACCTATTTTCCTGGGCAAATTAACATTGGTCATTAATTTGATCATTCAATATGGAAGAGATACAGCTGTAATTCAGAATGCCTTGTTAACAGCATGGATATTTTCATCTTGCTTAATTTGTTTCTTTTTTACTTATATGAGTCCTGATTTACATTTCCCTATCTTTAAGGCTCATTATATTGATCCATTTTGCTTTCTGTAATGGAAGTGGTGTTTGAAATTGTTTTCTTGTGTTTCCTTCTTGGTTATCCTTGCTGTTTCTCTTGTTGCATGTCCTACTGCAGCCTGAACAACTCTGTTGAGTCCGTATCATCCCAATCCTTTATTTCACTGGGAACTGCTACATTAACATATTGGCTGCTGTTATTTTAGGTGGTTGTGTGAATATTGCAATACTGGATGACGTTTATTCTAGTGAATATTTAGTGACCTTTTTCTCTTTGACACTTTTTATAATTTTTTAACTTTTTCTATAATATTGTGCGATTGTGAAATTTCCTTAAAATTGTTTGTATGTAAGTGATGGGTTTTCCTGGATTAGCTGTTAATGCGAATATTTATGAAATGAGTGTAGAGAGACCAGGATAAGGAAATCAGATCATTTGCAAATTTGCAGTAATAGCTCCTTATCCCTCTAGCTATGCAGGATTCTGTAACTCTTTCAGATTATCTGGCCTTTGTGTGACTGTTGATAGCAATAATCTGCTGTGAAGAAATCAAACATGATATTGGTTACTTAGCAATCACACAGTTATGACAATTCTCATTTCAGTCTAGCTTTGGTCAGTTTGAGTGTGCTGGAGCAGTTAGAAAATTAATGATTTTCATCATAGATTGTGTGAAAACAGTGAAAATAAATACTCAAATAACATAGATTTAGTTAAAACCCTGCATAGATTTGCATGTATGATTTTGGGGGGGCATTGGACTCATTGTCTGAAATAAAAAGCAGAGATCTCTTTAAGCCCGTACTACAGGAAACTCTTTAGTAACTGTTTCTGAGCTAAGTAAATGAACAACTACAGGCACTGAGCACCATTTCAAAGACAACAATTCTACTTGCACAAGAGAAACTGAACTTCCATTTATTGCTTGCTATACTTTTGATTGAGAACCAGTGAAAAATACTAGGACAAGTATTGACATTTAAGAGAAAAGATTTACCTATCTATGAGACAATTCTTCAACTATGTCTGCTCCATATGTGTGTGGAGGGATGTCTAGGGAGAATTAGATAACAGAAACAGGGTAGATATCATGTTTATTGCATACACATATTAAACCCTTAAAAAAGTAAAAAATAAAAACTTGCACGTGTTTACTAAGTTAAGATAGATTTTGGACATTTAATGTTAGAATGGCTAGATAAGACTAACAAAATTAAAGAAAGGGTCAATTCCTCAACTCCAGCTGGTACTCCCTAGGAACCGGCAGGCTCCTGGACTCAGGGAAGCAGGTAGGCTGACGGCTTTCCCTCCTCCCACCCAAGTCCAAAGGCACCGCTCCTTTGACTCTGCAGCAGACTACAGTCCCCATGTCCTCTCTGCCAACCCCAGTGGATCACATGCACAGCTTACAGAGGAAATTTTAGTTTTCTCCAAAAGAGTCTCAAGGGCAAACAAACAATTTTTAAGGGTTAGGCTGCAGGACCATCAGTAGCTGGCCAACAGAAACCAATCTCAGCAGCATCTTCAGAAGTCCCTTGTCTCACGATGTGCCAGAGATTTTATTATTTTTAATTTTATCTTATTTTTATCTTTATTTTATTATAATTTTTATGTATTTTTTTAAATCCTTTTACCCTGCAGGTCCTTTGAGTACATGTTATGGGTTCCAGGTTAGCGCTTTTATGGAATCCCTTAGAGTGCGAACAAGTGACTCTGTGCATCTATATCTGTTTCTTGTGCTTTTCCTTGGACTCTTTGTCTTTGCTTTGTTTTGTCTTATGCTGATGTGTCAGGCTTTGTTCTATTTTAATTTAGTTTATTTTTACTCCTTAGAAGCCTGTTTATTGTCTATGAAATACAGAAGGTGTATCCAGAAGGAAAAGTAAGTGGGGAGGACCTGAGAAGAATAGAGGGAACAGAAACCAAATCAAAATACATTATGTGTGAAAAGTAATCTATTTTCAATAAAAGAAAAATGAATGATTTTCTTGCTTCAGCCTAATGAGTGCCAGGATTACAAGTGTGTATATCCAAAAAGAATACGTAAAATTTTACAAGTGTGTATATCCATAAAGATTATCTAAAATTTTAAATTTTCATATATATATATATATATAGATTCATATAGATCATAGTATAAAATGTTATAAAACATTTCTGGATGTAGAAAAATCTGGATTTATTCCATTTCATGATGTGAAATAATTTTGAGTATTTGTGTGCTTCTTAGTAAGGAGTTGTCATCTCAATACATTGAGACAGCAATTATCTATAGTCTTTATTAATCAAGCATAAATATGGAAACCTTTTATCAGAAATATCTTCCAATGCACACTGTAGAAAATTTAGTTATTAATGAAATTTACCCCAGCAGCTATAGAGGCAGAGAAAACATTTAGTAAAATTGTTATGCCAAAGCAACCTCATTTCATTAAATTTTAAAATATTCTTCTATTTGTTTGTTAGGTTTTTGAGTCAAGGTTTCTCTGTGTACACCTGGACGTCTGGAAACTTGTACTGTAAATGAGGCTGGCCTCTGACTCAGAGATCCCCCTGCCTCTGCCTACTGAGTGCTGGTATTAACTGCCTGGATTCATTTCAGTAACTTTTAAAGAAACAATTATAGCACTTCAATATTCTTAAGCACAAAAGTTCTCAAATTACAAAGCACTGTCAAATTCTTTGTCCTGTGTTGAAAGTTGAAAATTGAAATGTTCACAAATGTTTATACATTTTTTTGTGTCTTTTGACTTGGAGTTAAAAGTTTGGTGAAAATGAACTTCCTCTTTAAAAATTTATGATTGTTCATTTTGTCGTTTTATGGAAAAAGAAATAACAACGTGCAAGTTTCCCCTTAAGAGTACTGTATTAGTGTTTCAGAGTCAAACCACACTAAAGTCATCTGGGGAGTTTCTGTGCCTCATCCTTTAATCCACTTTAAGGAAAAGATGATCCATGATCTCATTGTTTTGGCACTTAAATTCTGCAATTGAAGTGAATGCCATTTGGTCTGTGTCATTTTTATCTATCTTCTAAAAATTTGCTGTGTACCCTTCTATCTTTTTACCTAACAGTGCTTTAAGTTTTTAACACTACATCTTTCTTTTCTGTTCATCAAAATTATTACTACGATGACAAATCACATAACATAACTTAGTGCTTACCTATGAATTCAATAGAAAGCAGTGATCCATAAAACTCTGATGCTCTTAGCTTCTTTCTTCTAATAAGAAACAGTTTAAAATACTTGCTCTATTACGTTTAATAGAGTAAGTTAAAATGACCGAACATTGTTGCAAATGTCTCCTGGGTTCTCCTTTTATTTTCTCCTCTTTGTGCCTATTCCTAGTCCTCAGTACTCAAGAGATTATGGTCAGCAATATGGATACTGGCTCCCCCATCTTGGAGATCCAGGCTCGTAGGAATGACAGATACAAAACGTAGTTTAGAAATATGTAGAAGAGTGAGAAATCATGATATAAAATGTCTTCAGCTATAAATGACAGATGTCGATGGGGAGAGGAGGGTCTGTTTCTTGTTGGCTTGTCAGGATGACAATGTGGAGATAAATCAAGATGAGATAAAATGAGGATCCACCGCGCACAGAGCCCTATCATGGGACGCCAGAGACACATATTAAATTCCTTTGCAATGTTTTCTCACTAAATGCAGGTTCCCCCACTACCTTCCTAATTTAGTGTTTTTAAGAATGCCCTTGTTTTTGTTTTTTCAGCACTGTTAGGTTTCACTGTAAATTCTGGTACTCGTTGATAAGTAGTACATATCGACTCATTTCTACTCTGGCTTCCTGTTTTCCCTCAGGGACGTTTTATATAGCTGCTATGAATATATCTATCTAGCCAAGCTAACTTTTCCTACCTAGTCTTTATGGTCCTAATTGAGCATCTTTATTTAGTATTTTTGTCTATGTCAATATGACTAACTTTTGTAAGAGTTAATCTCACCCAAGAAAGACATATTAAAATGCATTAAAGGGATCATCACGCCATTTATAAATTTCTATTTTAAGTCACCTGCTTAAAAGGTTGCTAACAGGAAGTGGAACTGGCTAAGAGAAAGAAGTTGCAATAAATAAAAGTGAAAGGATTTTGAGGTCTGAGGAGCGCTTTGACATCAGACATGGAGATGCAGAATTTGGAGTTTGTCCAGCTGGCTTTCCATCATTTCATCCAATATTTCCTCATTGTACTCCCTTGCCTACCTTTTGGAATTGTAGTGCATATAATGTGCCATTACATGTTGGACATACATGGTCTGCTTTTTGATGTTATGGAATATTAGTTTGATGTGTTACATTTGTTTATGCTGTGGAATATTTGTTTAATGATACAAAGATGTGTTACATTCTTTTATGTTGCATTTGTTTAACTCTGTAAAGCTGTATTATATTACTATGCTTGTCTAAAACACCTGATTGGTCTTATAAGAGCTGCACAGCCAATAGCTAGGCAGGATTGGGATAGATGGGGTTGCCATGCAGAGAGAATAAATAGCAGGAGGAATTTAAGTTCTAGAGAAAAGGGAGGAGCAACAAAAGAAGAAAGAGAAGGATGTCAGGGACCAGTCACTGAGCCACACAGCCAGCCATGGAGTAAGAAGGAAAAAAAGATGTATAGAATAAGAAAGGTAAAAAGCCAAAAATCAAAATGTAGAAGAATAGAAACAGAATAATTTAAGTTAGAAAATGACCCCCATAGGGAGTGGCACTATTAGGAGATGTGCTTTGTTGGAGGAGGTATGACCTTGTAGGTAGAAATGTGTCCCTGTGGGAGTGAGCTTTGAGGTCTCCTTTGCTAAAGCTACACTCAGTGTGACACACAGTTGCTTCCTGTTGCCTACAGGTCAAGCTGTAGAACTCTTAACTCCTCCAACACTGTGTCTGCCTGCATGCCAATGTCCCACCATGATGATAATGTGCAAAATCTCTGGAATTGTAAGCCACCCCGAATTAGATGTTTTTCTTTGTAAGCCTTGCTATAGTCATTATGTCTCTTCGCAGCAATGGAAACCCTAACACAACCTCCCTTACCTTTAGTACAACTATATGTTCTTTCTAGGGGTGATTGTGCATTTGTGTGTGAGAATGCTAAAATCATTCAGCTAGATTCCCCTCTTGTGACCTCTTTACTTTGCCAAACATCACCTTCTAATACCATCACATAGGTGGAGAGAATTACAAAATATGAATTTTAAGGGACATAAGCATTCAGTCTATGGGTCATGCATGGGTCATGCATGACCCCTTTGGGGTCTCATGTTGTAAGGAGGCCAATGTTCATTTCCCTCCTGCCCAGACTCCCAAAATATTAAAGCACTGCTTGGCCTATTAGCTTTAGCTTCTTATTGGCTAACTCTTACATATTAATTTAACCCATTTCTATTATATTATATTTTACCACTAGGCTCATGGCCTACCAGTAGGGTTCTGACATGTCTGTCTCAGGCCAAGGCTCCATGGCTTCTCCCTGACTCTGCCTCCTTTCTCCCAGCATTCAGTTTAGTTTTCCCCACCTAGCTAAGTTCTGCCCTACTAAAGGTCCAAAGCAGTTTCTTTATTCATTAATGGTAATCACAGCATACAAAGGGGAATCCCACATCAGGCTTGAGTGATTCTTTTACAGGTGTTGCATATAAGATATCCTGCCTATACAATATTTACATTAAGATTATAAATGGCAGCACAAATAGAGTTTGAAGTAACAGTAAAATAATTTTATGATTGGAAGGTCACCACAGCATGAGAAATTGGATTAAAGGGCAGCAAAATTAGGAAGGTTGAGAGCCAGTGATCTATAACATTTATATTATATGCATGGATACATGCAGGATTTTATTCATAGTTCCTGGGTCTTGATTCTTTATAAACTCAGTCCATAATGACTTCAGATTCTTTTCTTTAAGGCAGGTAACAGGGACTCTAACATTCCCCCACTCTTACCTTACTGTGACTAAATTCTGAATTCCCCCACCTTACAGCACATCAGTAAACACTATCCATTCTAGAGAATCCCTGATGCAAGGCCTTGATGAATTTTCTAGCTCAGGTCACTAGCAGCAGTGCTTATAACAATAACTCCCCATCAAACTCTGCATTACATACAAGTCACATTATGAGGACCCTGAGGACTGAATAGGATTCTCGTTTGACATCACTGTAGAAGTTCCTTCTTTACCACCATGTGCAATCGTGTATGTAGTGCAGGGAGAGTTTCTCACATTTTTTCTTGTCAGGTAAGTTTCCATTTTTGATTGTTTGGGTGTGAGGAGAGGAAACATGGACAGTTAATTTTTCCAGCAGAAATATTTTCCTACGTGAACATAGTTTTGTCATTTTCTTAACTTGTCTTTTCTTCACATAGAGCCTCTCTCTCTCTCTCTCTCTCTCTCTCTCTCTCTCTCTCTCTCTCTCTCTCTCTCTTTTGTCCAAGCTAGCCTTGAACTCCATGGACTCCTGCTTCAGCAGCCTGAGAGCAGGGATTGCAGATGTCAGCCATCATGCCTGACTTGGTTGTAGGTTTCCTGAAGAAAGTAATTATGTCTTTTTTGTCTTCCTAAACCAGAGAGCAACTTCCAAAGCACAGAGCCATGCACTCAGATGTTTCACATAATGTTTTTTAAATAATGGAGTTCTCGTGTCTTTGTGTTCCCTGCACTGCTAAGTGGGGCTGAAGGCATTGTTGCCACTCAATAAATAGTTGTCAATTGATTGATATGTTAGTGGAACATAAAAACTAAAAGTAGTTGAAAATCAGGCTAATATTTTATTGAAATGCAATAAAACTATCTTCAGTTTTCAAGCATTTTAATGCTTTCAACTGTTGTTTCATCTTCCTATCACAGCTCAATTTTTATGCAATGTCATGAGGCTGTTGTCTACTCAAATTTATACGATCCTTAAAAATGCTCAAGCCCCATAGCAATGCCAGGATCTAGGAAATCTGCAGTCATTTATGATTAACGATGCTCTGTGTTTTATGAGGCATTATTGAAAACAGAAGTCTATGACTTCACTGTTTCTGACGATAACTTTGAACATAGGGTCATTCCTTCAATTTGAACATTTCTTTGTAAGATTAATAGAAAGTAAAAACAATCGTATTGGAAGCTTCACCCAGATGGGACAAAGTGGGAGACACAAGTTTTCAATCTGTTTCTTCCAATGAAACATCACCTCATTTCATAGAATATTGATGATGAGCAAATGTTACTGAAAGGCAAATCTACTCATCGGGAAAACATAGAGTTCAGGACTCTATCAGGACCACATAGTGAATTTTAGAGGATGTTAACCCAAAGACAGGAGAATAGTGCAAAACGTGACTCATAAATATGCAGGGCAATATTTCTATCACATATAGATGAATAATTGAAAAAAAACGATGACCACGCCTTAAAAAAGATTCAAGGTTATTTTTTAAATGCAAGCACTTACTAGTTGTTTCCTAAAAATAGTTGTATAAAATGTCTATATTTTTATTCAACTTCTTAAAAAATTATGTGTTCCAACTAATGAAAAAGAGAGGTAAAACACAAAGTTGGTACCTAAATAAAAATATTAAGTTCTAAAGCATACCTACCTCTCCTTCCATAAAGTCCAATTATAAATATGTCTAAATAAATGTATATAGACAGCTATAGATGTTTAAAAAGGAAGATATGCTTATACAAAAAGGATAACTCAAACATGTCACCATTGCTTATTAACAGGCCTCTCCAAGGCATAGGAAATAAAACTTTATGTCTCATAATAATCAGTGCAGCTTACAAAACAAAGCATCCCACCAAACAAATTCCATCTGTCCTATCTTCTTTAATCTGTCTCTCAATTGTCAGGTAGCAGGTATAGATTATTCAAAGTAGTCACTTGTGTGCAACTTTGTCTATGTAACAGGAGCCTCTGAGGTTGCTAAACCACAGTCTGACCTTAAATTTGTATGAAAAATTAAGTGGAAGGGCCACAGACAAGTTGTGGTTTTTCTCAGTATAATATGATTGCCCTGGAGTTTGGCAAGAGAAGGAAAGGAAAAGAAAAAAAAAAAACGCACACACAAAAAACCAACTGCTTGATAGGAATTGTCACTTTCCACCACCCTTCTCTGCATAGCAGTGAAAAGGATTTGGCTGGAGCCAGCCTCCAGCCCACCACTCCTCCTGCAGAACGTGATGATGTGAAGATAGACAGTCCTAAAGGCAGCAATACTCAAAAGGTTCCCCCTCGATGTATTTCTAAAAGTTAAGCTTGCACTTAAAATAAAGCGTCAGCCTGCCCTGCTTACTTCAAAGTAGTAAACTGATGAATCAAAAATAACCTGGAGTTACTAAGTTCAGAGCTACCAAGTCATGTTTCCAGTAGTTACAGGAGCCCCCAAGAAAGGCAATCCAACAAGAACTATCGGAGAAAGGCCATCCATTCATAACTTTGCAGGTCTGAAGCTTCTTTTCTAGGTAATTGCACAGGATTTGGGAATTAGGGGGCACTTTCCACATGTGCTGGAATCAAACTCTGCAGTTAACACCACACAGGAAATCAATCACAGCCCTTAGAGCACAACCTTTTCTGTTTAAGTTACACTGGCTGGGGTATTGTTTCTTCCTCCAGTGAAAATGCAGGTATCAAGGCAAAGATTTAGGGGATGTTCTTTTCTTTACTTACTTATCCTGGCTTCCACAGCTTTAATATTTACTCACTTATTTTAAAAACACAATAATAATGCTATGCTTTTCTAAATAGTTCTGAATGTTGTAAGTATGGATATCTAAAAGTGTTGGATAAATGCCAAAAATGTGATACTATATATAATTGTCTCTAAATTTTATTTTATTTTTGCCAGAATTTCACCTTTTTGTTTCATAGACCAAATGCACTAGAAGCAAATGAATAGAAATAAAAAGTACCTTGATGTGGTTTGATAAATCCTCCTGACACATAAAATAAATGAGCATAAGACCCCAGTCCCCCACAAAGGATTTAAGTTTTATAGAAAATGACTAAGCATTTGGTACTTCCTTTCTTTCCCTTCTGTAAATGTTTGTTCAGCAACTACCCTGATGAAGTATTATGCTAGATCCAATGAAATAACTGTAAGAAAACAAGTTAATTATCATTTTAGTGTGGGAAAGATATGGAAATGATTATAAATATGCCCTGCAGAAGTTTTAGAGGTCTACTGATACCAAAAAACTATAAATAAGTAAAATTAATATATTAAAAATTTTAAGAAATAGTAAATCCTCACTGTGGGGGTGGCTTTTAGGAGAGATGTAAAGGCAAAATATAAAAAAGTTATTTGAATATCTTGATAAAAATTTCAAGCAAAGGGCACTGAGATCCTAGCAGGAACACTTGGTGTGCCAATGTGAGTGTATAGGAAATTCATAGGAAGGAAGAAGAGGAAAGCTTAGAGAAGATGGTGTCTCTGACTCCGCCCTTCTCTGCCCCAGCATCCAGTTCTGTCTTCTCCACCTACCTGAGTTCTGCCCTATCAACAGGCCAAGGCAGCCACTTTATTCATCAATGGCAATCACAGCACACAGAGGGGACTCCCACATCAAATCCCAGCACTCAAGAGAAAGAGGCAGTCAGATCTCTGTGAGTTCAAGGCCAAGCTGGTAGAGGATCTAGTTCCAGAACAAGGTTCCAAAGAGAAAGTCTTTCTTGCAAAAACAAAAACAAACAGACGAAAAGGTATGAAAAATGTCCTTTTGTCTGGTACATAGAGTATAGGGTCTAAGGAGGATGAAGAAGGATCCTCTGGACACTTGGTTAAGGTAGTGGGTAGTTTCTTCTTTCTCTGTTGTTCATGTGAGTCATGAAGGTCTTTCGCATGCTCTCTGTAATGCTGTTTCTGCCTCCTCTCTCCTGTTCCTATCAACTAGTCTCAAATCTTCTTCACGAAATTTCTCACTATCATGATAAACAAAATTCCCTTTCCATAAGCAATTCTTCAAAAGCAGATTATAATTTACAGTAATGTCTTGGCTCTAAAAATCATGGAAGGCAATATAGTTTATTTGGACTATACTCACCAACAAAATAAAGATGAAAAATACTCAATAAATTGGCCAGTTGCAATTTGAACCCTGATTTAAAAAACATTTTAATTTTATAGTTTATTGTAAATATTATGAAAAATAAACATACTGCATATCAAAATTAACCATAATCAAAGCCTATACAACACAATGGACAGAGTTAGAATAAGCACTTCTACAGAGTTAGAATAAGCACTCAGAATAAAAGCCGTGAAACTTCATCTAAATTTTGCATGCTCATTACTGAATAATTTTATACATTTTCCACCATCCACTACAAAAATTCCACGACAGAATCAGAAATATAAAAAAAGATTAGTTTTATATACAGCTTTGTAACATGTGAATTGCCCGGATTACCCGCATTCAGTTCTTCCTATCCTCTTATATTTAGACTTTCTTGTTCTCTTTTATCCGTGTTATACAGTGCCCTTATGTACAGTGTGTGTGTGTGTGTGTGTGTGTGTGTGTGTGTGTGTGTGTCTGTGTGTGTGTGTGAATTATTGGCGAAATTTTAAGTCGATCCATTTTCCTGAAAAATTTTTAACTGCATATTTATTTAGGCCAGGAAAGTGTATATATGTATATGCATATATACATATACATATATGTATAATCCATATATATATGTACATGTATATAAACCACTCATTTGTTGATGGACAACTGTTGATTCCAATTCATTACTCTGAAGAATAAAATCAGCCATAAAGATTGGATTTCAAATATCAAGAAAGCACTTAAAAAGATATTGCATTTAAAATAACCCTCTGGGGCCTGGAGAGATGGCTCAGTGGTTAAGAGCATTGACTGCTCTTCCAGAGGACCTGGGTTCAATTCCCAGCACCCACATGGTAGCTCACAACTGTATGAAAATGCAGTTCCACAAGATCTGACACCCTCACACCAATGCACATAAAATAAAGGTAAATAAATCATTAAAATATTTTAAAAAATAAAATAAATTAACCCTCTGCAAATTAAGTATTTATAAATTTATCTAACTAAAAAAGTGAAAGACCTCTATAAGAAAAAAATGCTAAAATATTGAAAAAGGAATTTTCAGGGGTATTAGTCATAGAAAAATACTCTGTGTTACTAGACAAGCAGAATAAAAACTGTGAAATGTGTAAACTACCAAAATCAATTTAATGAATTATTGAAATACCTATCAAAAATATCACTTTCATATTTCCCATGTTTAGGGAAAACCAACAATAAAAGATTTCATATGAAACCACAAAAGACCATGACTAGCCAAAACAATCCTAAGGATTAAGAACCCTGAAGGAGGAATGGCAATATCTGACTTCTTTATGCAATAGAGTTACAGTAATAAAGACAGGTACTAACATAAAGCGATACAGTAAGAAAACAGTGGAATTGAATGTAGGACTTAGAAATAAAACAACAAATCTACACCCACTTAATTTTTGACAAAAGAGGCAATGGCATGTATTTTGGTGGGGGGGGGAAGTCTGCTCAACACATAGTGCTGGCAAAGCTGTATTTCTATCTACAGACAAATTAAATTAGATTTCTATTTTTCACTTTACACACACAAAAAAAAAACAAAAAAAAAAACAATTCAAAATGGATCCAGGATCTCAGTTTAAAACTCTAAACTCTGAAACTTTCAGAAGAAAACATGGGGTGTATCACTCAAGATATTGGGATATAAACCACTTTTTAAATAGAATGCCAGCAACACAGGGAACAACTACATGTATCAACAGATAGGATGACATAAAAATAAAAAGTTTTTGTACAGCAAAGAAAACCAAACAGCAGAGTTAACAGACAGCCGAACAAAATGGCAGAAAATCTTTAAGAGCTACACTTAAAACAAGGGGATAATATTCAGAATATACAAAGTATCACAGAAATTGAATAGCAGGGAAATCAAACTGTTAATCAGCAAATGGGCAAATGAACTGAACAGACATTAAAAAAAAAACAGTACAAATGGTCAACACATTAGTTATTTTTTATTACAATAGAACACAATGACCATGACAACTTATAAAAGGAAGTATTTAATTGGGTCTATGCTTCCATAGGTTCTGTAGGGTTAGATTCCATAATTGTGAAGCTAAGGTATTAGGGCAGGAACAGCTGAGAACTAACAACTCAAACCACAACCAGGAGGCAGAAGCACACTTGATGTGGGATTCCACACTGTATGCTATGAATATATTTTATTACCATTGGTTACTAAAGAAGCTGTTTTGGCCAATGGCTTAGTAGAGTAAAGCCAGGTGGGAAATCTGAACAGAGATATAGAGAGAAAGTAGGAGGAGTAAGAGAGACACCATGTAGTTGCCGAAGGAGAAAGACGCCTGCTGCCAGTAAGCCACAGCCTCATGGCAATATATAGATCAATAGAAACAGGTTAATTTAAGATGTAAGAATTAGCTAGAAATATGCCTAGACTGGTGTGAGAGGTCCTTCTGTCTTTGTGTTGCTTTTATTTGTTAATGATTAAAAAACTTCTTTGAGCCTATGGCAGGGAAGAACAGAACTGGGTGGGGAAAGCTAGGCTGTATGCTGGGAGAAAGAAGGGCAGAGTCAGGGAAAAGCCATAGAGCTGCTGGAGATAGACACTGGGAAATTTACCCTGTAAGCCACAGCCACATGGCAATATACAGATTAATAGAAGTCGGTTAAATTAATGTAAGAGTTAGCCAATAAGAAGTTAGAGCTAATGGGCTAGGCAGTGATTTTATTAATACAGTTTCTATGTAATTGTTTCAGGTCTAACCTTCCAGGCAGCCAGAAACTAACAAGTGACCTCCCTCCAACACCTAAACTGTTGGCCCGAACAGTGTTGTAATTAATATAGTTAATGTGTGAGTTTTCAGGTCAGGGTGGCTGGGAACGAAAGAACAGTCTCTGCCTACACACACTGGTAATAGGAGGACACTTGAAATCTCAAAACCCACCCCCAGGGGTACATGTATTCCATCGATGCCACACTCCCAATCCTTCCCAAACACAAACTTTTAAAATAAGTATCTACCCTTCTTGACCGACTCCTTCCAATCAGGCCCATCTCCTACCTTCCACTGCCTATAACATTACAAACATCCCACAAGTTTTTTTTTTTTCTTTTTAACTCATTGATAAAGTCAATGTTCCTGTGATCAAATCCCCTGAAAGTGATTATATCCACTAGCTGGGGACCAAGGCTTTTACAAAGTGGTGACATATCATGCTCCTAGACATAAGAATGATAGATACTACATCCTTCATAACCTGCAGCCGTGTTGTGACCTTATAAAACGGTATCTGCAGGTGATAGCTGTACAGCAAGTCTGTGAATAAAGTGTGATCACAGGAAGTGGTCTTAGTTATCATTATCTACGTTATGATCAGACCAGATACCAAATCAAAGTCGGTCAGACAGCAGGTGAAGTAAAAGGGCCAAAAGAGAAAACTGAAACACACTGGTTGCTATGAAGAGTGCTTTGGAGAGTCAGGAGATGCTTCAGGGCATCTCAAGGACTCTTACTTTAGGATGCTTGTCCAAACAGTCGTCAGTCATGTTAAAAACATAAAATAAAAGTCATGTTAAAAACATAAAATAAAAGTTGTAAGCCAAAAGGATCCTGGCTGTGATTAGCTTCAAAAAATTGATAAACTGAGATGGGGCTCTTACCTCCATTTGAACTGTAATGAGATTAATCATGTCCTAATGTCCCTCATAATGATTTCTCATTTTTACTACTAGGACTTTATTTAACTTAAATTCAGTTAAGTAACTTTAATTCTGTTTGGTAAAATACCTTATGATGAAACACTAACTATTTTAGAAAGTCTAAATGTCTAAAACCAAGTCTAAGTTAAAGCTACTTTTGCAGCAGTACAGACCTGGCTTCAAGACGGGTCCCTCACTGTTTCTCGTGAGACAAACTCTCATTGAACTTGTAACTCAACAGGTGACCAGCAAGTCTCAGCAATCTGTATGTCTGTGCCGTGTCCCCACAGTGCTTTGTTACAGGCACCATAGACATGGTTGCCTAGATTTTTTACATGAACAGTGGGGATACAAACATGGGTACTTATAGTTAGTGCGGTCATTTCCTAGACCATTAGAAGTATTTTTAATTTTGGTTTTTCCTTAGATTTTGGGGCATTCTTTATCAATAGTCTAGGATTAGTTTTAATTATGTGATTGATTGATTGATTGATTTGTTGAGACAGGGTCTCACTATGCATCTCTATATGTCCTGAAACTCACTTTGTAGACCAGGCTGGCCTCAAACTCACAGAGGTCGGCTTGCCTCTGCCTCCTGAGTGCTGGAGTTAAAGGTTTGCATTTAAAGCATTTTTCCCCCCTTGCTTGAAAAGAACAACACTTTCAAAGGGGTTGATTTTTGTCCCCAAGGAACCAGTTCTTAATGTGTGGCGACATCTTACACTGATGTAAGTGGGAAGGGGGCACAAGCATTTAGTGGGTGGAGACCAGAGAGGCTGTTAACTCTTTTCTATTGTGTAGCACAATCCTCTGTCACAATGAATGAGCCTTCTTTATTTGGTGACAACGCCAATGCTAAGAAATTGCGAAATAGGAAGTCATTAAAGTACCTTAATCCTGGAGATCATATTGACAGTACGAAAAGAATTTAAACTATTAGAAAGCCAGTCAGACTGCTTCTTTCTGGCTAAACTTCATACCTTACACATAGGCAAATATTTGTGATATAAGTACATTAACAAAGAGGCAGGATGCAGACATTTGATACCACTGAACTTGTTTAGATTATATATATATATATACACACATATATATACACATTATGTACATTATACGTGTGTTTGTGTGTGTGTGTTTTGAAAAGACTCAGGCAAGTCATCAGCCATTTCTGTATATCAACATATCTCTGGAGAGTATAGGAAGTATTCTTAGGATTACATGCATCCTCTTCTTCAGAATGTGTGCACATAAGCAAACAGTCCAAATACCTTTCAACTCCTTCTAGGATATGGGACACATTAAGATGGATTTGGTAGAACATACATATAGCCGCTTTATTATACTATGAAATTACTGCTCATTCCTATGAAACAATAAAATTTGTGGGAAAGGCCCTTTTATAATTTTTAGTCATAAATGATAGATTTTTATATGCCCTAGGCAGTAATATTACTGATCAATTTACACCATACATCACTTTAGCTTAAAGGTTTTTTTCCTCTATTAAGGCAACTGATTCGAGTCAAACCACATGCTGTGCGGGTTGCTTAGGGAAGTCTCTGGAGCATAGCAAGAATAATTGTTCCGACTTAATGGGGTTACAGAAGAGAATGTGGCCCTGGATTGCACGACATATACAGTATAATGAAAACCCTCTGCTTGAGCCTCCAAAGGCTGTGCTAAGAGCTTCGCAGTTTTGTGGATTTTCTCTTATTAAGAGAAAAAAAATAGTTGAAATCTTTAAAAGAATAGGTAGAGGATAAGGTTTCAAATGTTCCTTAAGTAGGCTATTTCATTGACAATTAGCAAAGAAAACGTCTTGGTCCTTTGGGAAATGAGTTGAGAGAAGCAGGGGAACTGGTTTGAAAGCATTTCTCAAAATGTATTGCGTAGAAAGTTTCTGTCTTTGGAAGCTAAGCCATACACCTAGACTCTGCATCCCTTTTAGAAAATTAAAATATAATGACATCATCTCTCTCCATTCCTCCCTCTCTAACGTCTCCCATGCCACCCTCTCAAACTCATGGTTTCTTTTTCTTTACTATCGTTACGTACATATCTGTTCATAAATATATAAATGCAACCTCCCAAGTCCGTTTGTGGTATATATGTGATCTCAGGGCTGACAGAGGTGACTGCCCTCCTATGTGTCTTTGGCTCCCAGTCTCCTTTCTAACTGGCCCACTCTTCACAACTTCGTCTGCTTGCCGTCAAATGAACAGATCTGGAAATGTTTCTCTCTGACCCCCAGATCTTCACTCCTCACAATGCAACATAGCATCTCCCTTACTGCCTGCTCTCCATTCTTGCCAACCACAGTCCCCAGCCCCATGCTTCAACACATAGGTCTTCCTTTCCTCTACAAATGCTCTAATCTTTTAGGCTTTGTATCTCGGCATTTTCTTTTCGAGCTAGATAATGTCAAATGATCAGACAATGCCAAGTCCTCAAAAATTCTTTCTAATGTGAATGTGGGTCTCTGTCTCTATCTCCATCCATCGGATGAAATTTCTCCCACCTCTATCCCCGCCCCTGGCTTCCAACTTTTGCTTGATGATCCTGTTTGCTTCCAACTTCCAGGAGGTTCTCAAGGTGCAGGTGAAGAGCAGAAGGTGGGAGAAGATGAGTTAGGAAGTTAGGACCGTGAGGGGGTGGTCCACCTACTGAGACAGTGTGCCTGAACTAATGGGAGCACACCAATCCACCTGGACTGGGACTGAATGAGCATATGATCAAACCAGACTCTGAATGTGGCGG
>PVIU01017472.1:0-41876 GCA_004026605.1 Ondatra zibethicus
CCCCTGTGGAAATACCCCCCAAAAGGGCCAAGGCCCAGAACATTCTAATTATGCATGTGGCTAAGAATAATGTGAAAGTTCCATTACTGATCTTGCTTGGCTGTGACGTGAAACCACGTGGCCCTGTATGACAATAAAGTAAACTGCCAAATGTGCCCTACCAGTGATGCTGTGAGTCTGCCTTAAATTGCAAAAATGTTGAGTGGAAAGTTGAAAAGCTGCCAATGCCCATCTATGGTTTGTAGGAGATAAGCCATTAGTCCTGGCGAGGTATATTGCTTCCTACATTATCATGCAGACAAAATGTGAACTCCCAAGACCTGTGCACTGTTTATCATCCACCAGAGATATGCCCTTAAGAAAGAATCTGCATAAGGTCACTGTCTTGGAGACAAATACAACTTTTGGGGGTTATTTATCATTTGAGAAAAACAAAAAAGGTTTGGAGTCATAGAGATTATTAGTTAATTAAAAGCCAACTAGCCCCCCACCCCACCCCTGAACTAGCAAATACCTTACAACACCCCTACCACATTCTTTTGCAAATGATTGGGTCTAACAGCTAAGATCCTTTCCACAGAAATCTAATTGGGTTGTACCACACAGTGATATCTACACATGTGGGAACTGACCTGGAAAATCAGGTTCTCCACCAAATTAGAAAATGGGCTAAATATATTGATTATTTCAGGGAATACAGACAAAGGGAAACTGAAAATCAAATCAAGGAGAGTCTGTGTACTGTCAAGAATAAACCAGAAACTGAAAACTCTAAAACAATTAAACCTATGTTTTCTTAGCCCTCTGGAAACACTAAGAATTAGGTTAAGGTTTTAGAGAATAGTTCACTAAAATTTTCATTTACTTTTGTAAAGGATGATTAAAATAGGATAGGATATCAGCTGTAATTACTTTAGTCATGCATATGTCAGATTTTCTTATGATATCACTGGAGATAGGATGTGCAATGATAGATGTGGACATTTTGATAGCTTTGTAATTGGCTGAAAAACAATATCACCAGAGACAGTGAATCAAACAACAAGGTTAATGTCAAGGGAGATCGCAGGGATGCATCAGCAAGCTCCATCCCCAAGATACCAAGATAGGACACTGTCTAAGGAAGACACCAGTTACCATGGTGATAAGAGAATTTACTGATCACATTTCATCAGGGCTCATTGACCAGTGTAACCCACTGATAGTCTGGCCCACAGGGGCATGGATAAACAACTGCCTATCAATCTTCAAACAGTAGGAACCGCATTACCTAGAGAAAATGAGTCAAATCAGAGCCAACATATCTTATAAACAACAACAAAAAATCATTGTAAGGAATAACTCATTGTTCATTCAAAAGTGTTGAATGAGCTTCTACCACAATGAAACATATACACAATATTAACCATTTGAGACAGAGGAAAACATGATTATTAAATATGAAGTGAAAAATTCATTCATTAACTGGAAGGAGGCCAAGGGAATCCATTAGGATGCATATTTTGGTTAAGAATCTCATAGGAAATTATAAATGTTAGAAAAGAAAATTGTTGATATGGGAAATATAAAAAGTGATTCTAATGATGTTTTCTCTATTATTAAATTAAAGAAATGGAATTGTGAATAAAGAAACTTCAGAAATAGACACCAATGAAAGGACATGAGCCTATTTAGAGACTTAAAGATTGGAAGTACTTTGAGGAAGATTTCAGTGTCACAGGCAGGCAAGGCTATTTTGTGTACCAATGGCTAATAGATTCATTCAAGTAATAGAAAATTTCAGAGTGACAATTTTCCAAAAATAATCTAAATTTTGAGATTTCTGATTAAAAAAGTACTAGCCCAGTTTTTTCTATGGTTGTCTAAAAGCAGGAGTTAACCCGGTATGGTTTCCAAGAAGACTAAATCTTGTAAAACTGAGTTTTTTAATGTCACAGAGAAGCCACAAAGGGTACCTTCTGCCTATGGCTAAGGGTCTCAGAGGACATGGCACAGAGTTTATTCATTGCAGAAAACCTAGACAACAAAGAGGACCCTAAAATAGACATACATGGATCTAATCTACATGGGAAGTAGAATAAAACAAGATCTCCTGAGTAAATTTGGAGCATGGGGGTCATAGGACAGGGTAGAAGGGCAGAGGAAGGAAGGGAGGGGAGCAGAGAAAACTGTATAGCTCAGTAAAAGCAATAAAAAAAAGAAGTACATTTGGGAAGCAAAGGCATTCCAATATGGTTTTCCCTTGAAAGGAGATCTATAACTTGAGAAAATCCAGCCTTCCTGAAGGCAGGCTCTGGGTAACTGTACTGCATTGATCTACTTTACATCTCCATAACATAATACATTTCCTGGTAAAAGGTCATGTGATTCATTCAATAAACGTCAAGTTCTAATAAGTGAAAGACTGAAAATTTATTGACAGATTTGACAATTGGTTTGGAGTCAGTAAAAAAAAAAAATCCTTGAGAGGACAGCTACCATTTTGAACTGATATGAAGAATTTATATGAGCTACATGGTGCTGATTGTTGTACAAGCATCTATATACTTATCACAACAACTTCATCTTGTTACTATTCCAACTTCACTGGAAAAACATAGGCTCAGGGAAATGATCCTGACATGACACCCCTACCAAGTGTTGCTGTTGCAGATTAAAATCCGTATTTGCTGGGCTCTGAAGATGTTTCTTTTTCTATTATACCAAGTTTTTATGGAAGAATTAAATAATTAGAAAAATAGCAGAAATCTGAAGCACAATTAATAAAAACTCAGAGGCAGATATTGGGGTTCATCCTGAAGACCAGGAAAGCAAAGCAGTCATCCACCGGCTCTTACCTCAACCTCATTCCTAAAATGGTGATCCTGCCTCCAGGAAACCTCAAAATGAGACTGAGACTGAGAGCTGTCTCCTCACATTTTATAATCCTCTCTAGTTCTGGGATTAAGGGTGTGCACCTCTACCACCTGGTTTCTATGGCAAGCTACTGTGGCTACTGGGATTAAAGGTGTGTGCCATTGTGGCTTCTGGGATTAAAGGTGTGTGTCACCACTGCCTGGTCTGTAAGGCTGGCCGGTGCGGCTGTTTTACCTTTCAGATCTTCAGGCAAGCTTTGTTTATTAAGATACAAATGAAATGCCACTACAAAACTCCTCAGAATGCCACTAGGTCCTTGATCCTAGAGATCACAATGTCTTTATAGAACAGTGGAGGTTGGTGGTAGAAATGGAGGAAGAGTTGAAGCCAAGAAAAATAAGGGCACATGAGAAAGATCACAGAGACTGGAACTGTGGAAACCATGCCTCCTCTTTGCTTTTAGATTATTTACCCAATGCTTTGTTTTTGATTTTTCATACCATGCAATGAGTTCGAACTGGAATGTCAATCCGTTGACTTTCACACCACAGGCCCCGGATCTCAGTAAGTACTTCATGAGCAAATGGATAAATGAATAAAAACATACCTTCAAGGTCTTTAAATTCAAAGTTTAAGTAGAACATTCGTGACAGTTTTTAAGTTGGGTCTAAATTGTTCCAGATAGGAACCACGATCCCTCATACCAACACCTGGAAAACAGAAGATCCTCAGGCAACATGATTATAACCAGCACATCCATCTGAGCTTCACCATTACCCTGAGAGAGACACCAATGAAATACTTGCTTACTTTACCCACCTTTTCACTAGACGAAAATTATTGAAATTCACCAGAGTACTAACTATTGAAAATATTGAACCTAATACCAGCTTTCAGTCTTTGAGATGGACTTCAAACCTTGCATCTATTCAGCACTTGTTCATTCACTTGACTTCTGGAAATTCATCTTTGATCCCAAACATGTATTTTTACATGTTTATCACTTCACTTACCCTGTTAAGTACTTCAGATTGAGGGTTTCTCTGTGGGCAAGTGTTTAAATAATTTTCTTACAGATATAAAGTCAGTCTATACTGTAAATAGAGTTGCATAAGGGGAGATAAAGGGCATAAAAAACAAATCTGCGACCTTTTTAGCCTGCCTGACACCAGGCTCTTCACAGACCCACATTTCCGTTTGAATTCAGTGTGAGTTCTACATCTGTAGAAAGATCTCGTGCTCGGGATTAGCTTCATTACACAGTTGGACTTGGATAGAGGCAGCAGAAGAGCAGCAAGGATCCTTTCAGAAGTGGGCACAGAAAGAAGTAGTGTGCTGGGATGAATTTTCCTTTAAATAAAAACGAAGTCAGATTTTAGAATGAAATTCTCTAGTGCTGTCAAACTGTTTGAAACTGGATTTGGCAGTTGTCCTTTCAAACTGTTATTTCAGAGCACGTGTCCCAGAAGGGACAGCTAAGAATGCTTGTCATATTTGAACTCTTTCCAGAACCATTCAGCAGGATACTGGCAGTCCACTTGTTCGTGTTAATTATTTCTGCCCTGATTGCCTGGCAACACACAACATGGGAAGTATTATATTTTGCTATTTGTGAATGCTTCCAGCAGAACGCAGGGAGAAAATGGACTACAAAGTCAGCTGGAAATGTAACTTAATAAGTTAGGTGTGTTTTTTGATTGAAAATTTGTTACAGATGAAGAGGTTTGTAATCCTGTGATTGTGTGTGTTAACCATGGTTTCAGAGAGCTTGGGGCATTTCAGTGGGTCTTGGTGGGCAGAAACCGCTGATAGATCTTAGAAGACTAGAAATATGAATATGAATGGTATCCTCAGTAGGCATAATATATATATACACACACACATATGTGAGCAACTGTTACATGTAGCTATGGTATATGTGCAGCTGTACATGAAGATGGGATTTGTGTATCTGTGCCTGTGCAGGAGTCAGAGAGAAGAGCTTTAGGTGACCTACTCTATAGCGCTCTGCTCTTTTGAGATTGTGTTTTTATGACTTGAAGGCACATTGGCACCACCTTTCCTATGAGCCTCCTTGTTTGTATCCTGTAAATTAACGGGCAATAGGCATATTTATGACTCACACAGCTTACTAACTCAAGCCCATATTTATTTAACCTGGATTCAGGGGACTAAGGTCCTCATCTTTGCTCAGCAAGTGCTGTTACACACTGGGCCAACCCCTGACTCCAGCCTAAAGAAGAAAACTTCTGCAAACCCACATAATTTCATCCTTTGAGAATCCTACCCTCTGTTCCTCTCTTCCTCTCTCCTTCTTTCCTCCCTTTCTACCTCCCTTCCTCCCTCTCTCATCCCTCTTTCTTTTTTCCCCTCTGTCCCTCCATCCTTCAGTCCTTCTGTCCCTCCCTCCTTCCCTTCCTTTCTTCTTTTTCCTCTTTTAGTATTGTTGAAATCCTGAAGTTATAGCTCAGTTATGTCAACCCCCAAGTGAAATGTAATGCTCAGAGCTTTTATCAATTCTACAGTACCAACCACCCTAGGATTGTGGTATACTGCAAGGCAATGAAGGTTCAGAACATTCCTTCATGGCATATTCCTGCTGTTAAGTATGGCTTACATCAACACCAAGGGCATGGAATACATCCACTCCCCTGTGCTGGAAGGAAATGTACAGTTTGGAATGATTTCTGGGACGTTGGTGATCTTTAAAGCAATTATCTGACAACTTTTCTCCTTGCTCTGGTTTTGAGAGCCACCCCCATGTGACAGCTTTTGAGGATAGCAATGTTACATTCTGTGCTGCTGGGTAATGGACAGTGACAAGTCAATGGAAATCAATTTCAAAAATGAACTGTAAAAGGTGGTGTTAATACACTGAGAGACAGACACCCTGTTTTGTTCATGAAGGTAAGGACTGAGTTTTCCTATGGATGAGGATAAGTACTCAGCTATCAGTCCATATTTTTAAAATACTTAGAAACTGGGATCATTCTTAAAAATGGTAGTCTTATTGTAATTAGGACCTCAAGTTTTCTTACTGTTGTAGACTTAATCTTTAATACTCAGCTATCAGTCCATATTTTTAAAATACTTAGAAACTGGGATCATTCTTAAAAATGGTAGTCTTATTGTAATTAGGACCTCAAGTTTTCTTACTGTTGTAGACTTAATCTTTAATTTTTTGCTGGAGAATTTTACACACATATAGAATTAACTATGATTATATTATACTCCCTCATGCTCTTATCTCCTTAACATCCCCTTAACTTCATGATTTTATCTTTATCTCTTGGTTCCTTAATTCCTACCTTCCTCTCTCCCTCTCTTTCTCTCTCTCTGTCTTTCTGTCTCTCTCTTTCTGTCCCTCTGTCCCTCTGTCTTCTTTTTTCTTATAATGATCCACATCCAATAAATGCTGCCTATATGTGCAAGGGCAAGGGGCATCCACTGGTACTGGGAAACCTACCAATGACTACACTATCAAAATGAACAAATCCCTCACAGCATCCATCAACTGTCAGTTGCTCCCCAGGAAAGGGTGCAGACTTCAAAATTCACTTTTACATAACAACTATCTTAGTTAAATTATTTAAAACTAATAAAAAGAAAGAAAAGACAAAGTTGGGTGGTTGGGGCACACACCTTTAATCCGAGCACTTTGGAGACAGAGGCAGGCAGATCTTAGTGAGTTTGGGGCTGGCCTACAGAGAGAGTTTAGGACAGGCAGGACTGTTACACAGAGAAACCCCATATTGAAGAAAAACCAGAGAGAGAGAGAGAGGGAGAGAGAGAGAGAGCGAGAGAGCGAGAGAAGCTAAAACAAAACTATTCTACAGATACATTCAATTCCACATGCAGAAATTCTGATAAATAAATAAAAACAACAACAAAAAACTAGGCAAGGGGTTAGGCCCATGAACAAACAAGTCAGTGGCAGGATGCATCTCTTTAGTTCCCCATGTTTGCTAGACTTACCCTTTTCTAAGATTATTTTCTGGCTGAGAGGCACTGGTGCCATGAGCATTGTCTGACCATGGTAGCTGGAAGCAGTAATGCAAGAGTACTGGGACAAACTGGATTACAATGGAATTATATGAACAGACACAGCCATATTTTGCAACTTCTTCCTCTGTTTCTTTTCGTGTTCTACCTGAAAACCCTTCTCTGTGGAAGCAGAATCACCATTCTTTCTATACCGTCCGAACTAGGGCTACACTTCTGCGCAGTCTTCAATCACTCCGGGTTGCCTGCAAATGCCACTCTTTACACGGTTCCGGTTTCCTGTCACTTCCTCCCACTGTTGCCTCCTGCTATTTAATGGCTCCAGAACAAGACCACAGGCACTCTACACCTGGAACCAGGCAAAGCTCCGAGGTGTCAGTGGAAGAATGCTTGTTGGACTTTCTTTGGCGATTCCTTAGCAGACCACACTGGCTCTTTTCTGATGTTCCACCAAGGTCAAGTTCTAGGGGCACTGAAACATTTAGATTGCAGTCCTCTAATTGTAAACGAGATTTTACAGGAAAGTTCATGAAGGAGTTAGGCAAAGAAGACAAAGCAATCAAAGACAATTCCATACTGAGACAAGAAATTTCCTCGTCGCCTAGAGCAGGCATTCTGTTGTTGTGCTATTTATTTATTTGGTATGTAGCTCTGGTAGGCCTCAAATCCACTATGTGGATAAAACCGGGAATACTATAGGTTTACAGAGATCCTCCTGCCTCGGCTTTCTCAGTTTTGAAATTACGGGTGTAAATCACCAAGTTGGGATGAACGATTTGGAAATTTCTGAGTTTTTTTTTCTTCTTTTTATTTTTTGAAACAGTTTCTCTGTGTTGCTCTGGCTGAACTGGAACTCACTCTGTGGACCAGGTGGCCTCCGACTCACAGAGATCTGCCTGCTTCTTGCCTCCCTGAGTACTGGATTAAAGGCATAGAAATTTCTTAATCTTAGACATTACTACAAAGTAAAAAAAGAAATGGTAACTCCAGAGAGGATCCCAGTCTGCTCAAGCATTTGTTTTTAAGGCTAGCCAGTGAGGAGAGTTCTGTATTATTAAATTGAGGAAGCAAATGGAAATAAAAATATTTTCTGATACAGGTTAAATTTTCAGTGCTTGTCAATACACTTTCAGTGTAACATAGTCATGCCCATTATTTTACAGCTGCCTTTGTACCATAATGACAGAATCGAGCCCTTGGATCATCATACGGCCTATCCACTAATGTTTAGCCTCTACTACATAGCCCTTTAGAAAAAAGGATTAACAATGCAAACTCTGGTCTTTTACAGAACTTTATCTTTTACAAAATGCTCACAAAATGCTGAAACCCTGGCCTAATACTTAAACTGCCTGTTATTTCTTTATTCTTTCTGTATTGTTCTCTCCGCATTCAGATAATCCCTCCCTCCACTTCTCTCTCCCTCTTTTCTCGCCCCTTTTTCTCCCTTCCTTATTCCTATGTGTTGTTTGTTATCCTTCCCAGAATTTCTCTTCTTTTACTTCTCTTTTATTGCACATGCTTTTACCATTCTTCGTGCATGTTTAAGCCATTCCATAACTGTCCTCCATTTATAGCAAAGAACTAATTTTAACATATTTCATTCAAATTAGCTCCATTGAAAGATTGTGCTAGGAAGTATATTTTGCTACACTTTAATAACAGTCAAAGCATGTAAAGATATTTTGGCATTTTTCTTCAAGCTAAATGTTTCATTTACTTTAGATAAAGTATGCCACAAAAGCATGATTTC
Organism: Ondatra zibethicus; assembly: GCA_004026605.1. Taxonomy (NCBI): domain Eukaryota; kingdom Metazoa; phylum Chordata; class Mammalia; order Rodentia; family Cricetidae; genus Ondatra; species Ondatra zibethicus. The sequence goes on from PVIU01017472.1 coordinate 8,612, forward strand.
TTAATAAATACATTTAAATACTGGCTTGAGAAATAAGAGCATATAAAAATATAAATTGAAATTTACTTCTGTGTTTAAATATTAACTGTAGTCCTTTATGAACTGATGTTTGGTACTTTTCTATTTGTGTTTAAAATGCATCCACATAATTTTATTCATATGATATCATAAAAATTAGATGTTTTATATAAACAAAGATATTTTTACAATATATTTATTTAATTGTATCTTTCTTTTGTAGTAAAACAAAGCTTGCAAGTACCAACTGTGAACACTTTAATAGAAATAACATGTTTTGTCCATAAATTTTTTTCTTCCTAAATGTGTAAAGGCAAATATTCTAGTTTAAGTATTAGGACAGGGTTTCAGCATTTTATGAGCATTTTGTAAAAGATAAAGTTCTGGTTATATTTACCTTTAACAATTTCTTTTTACATTTTTTTTATCTCGTGTATGTGTAGGTATATGTCTCTTTCTCTTTCTTGTGTGTTTTCTTGTGTATGTGCATATGTGAGAAGAAATTGTCAGAGTTGATTTTCTCCTTCCTCTAGGTCCTCAAGCTTAGCTGAGACATCTTACTGGCTCTATATTTACTTTTCATTTTGATATTAAAGTAATATACTTGTCTTGAACAATGAAATTCAACAACCATGAGTACTATTTCCTCTTCTTCTTTCACATTTTTCTTCCTTTTCCCATCCTTCCTTTCTTACCTTCTTGTTCTTTTAATTACTATAAAGAGGGTCTCACAGTGTAGGCTAGGTCCTTCTGAAATGAATTGTACAAGGATACCCTCAAATTTCTAAACCTCCTGCTTCTGTTTCCCAGGTGATGGGACTATGTACATGAACTATTATGCTTAACTTGACTGTAAGCACACTAAAGGCAGATGTAGCACCTTTATTTTCAAATCCGAAGGCACAGTGTTTGGAAAGTTGACTAAGAGAAGGGCAGGTGAAATATTTACCTCTGACTTTAGTTGCCATAAATGTCCTCATCATCTCATCCATGTTATGATCTTTTAAAATTCCTATTCAGTGCAGAGATTTGGGTGCTTTGAATGCTCATACTTTTTGGAGAAAAATGCTGCTTCTTCTGTTTCAAAACCATATTCTGACAGTTAGTGCTGCCGCGACCACAGCTAGTGTAGAGAACCTGTGTTCCATATGTTTGTTTGAAAAAATAGCACGAAGGCTATTGGGTGTAATGGATTTGTGGTGTCATTTCTTACCTAATGGAGTTCAGACATTTTGAGGTCATTCATTCATACATTTTTGAAGTACATGGTCTTATAGACAGATACTGGAATAGATGGGTGGATGTAGATAGACTGAGAAGGAGAGAGAGAAGTTTGTAGCTACATTTAGACAAGTGCATGAATTAATATTATTTAGTTTGGATAACTCTTTTAAACTCATTGCCCTTGCCAGCCCATGGTAGTGCACGTCTTTAATCCCAGCACTCAGGAGTCAGAGGCAGGTAGATTTCTGACTTCAAGACCAGCCTGGTCTACAGAGTGAGTACTAAGACAGCCAGAACTACACAGAGAAACCATGCCTCAAAAAAAACAAAAAAAAATTGTTCTTGGATAATTAGCTTGTATAAATATAGTCAAAAATATTTGTGAGAACTTTGCCTATTTTCAATAATTGTGAACTTTCATTATAAATAGACTATAACCCATAAAGCTATATAAAATGTTGAAGTTTATAATGTGGCTTGAGGCTGGTAACATATGGTCCTAGTGTGGGTGTTGCCCTGGTAGATAATAACTAATATTAAAATAGTATTTATTATGTCTTACATAAAAGAATGAGTAAAATTTATAACATACTTTTTACATTTTTTTTATTTTTTGAAATTATAATACAATTGCATCATTTCTCCTCTCCCACTCTAATCTGTGTCCTGCATTCCCTTGCTTCCTTTCAAATTCAAGGCTATTTTTCTTTAGTTGTTCTTACACACACACAGTCACACAGGCACACACACATATGCACACACACATATGCGCACATGCACACACACAGACATGCACCCATATATATATAAATATATGGTGCTCAGTCTGAATAATGTTACCTGTATGGATATGATCTCAGGGATTACTACTTGTTTGTGGCTCATCAGTTAAGAGGTTCTTTCTGGGGAAGGCTGTTTCTTCTGTCATCAGCATTCCCTAGTTGTCTGTGATTCTTTGTTTGAAATTGAGGCTACTCCTTTTTTTATTGGATGGAATGGCTTTGCACAGCCCTCTCAGTGGACGGAGCTTAATTCTGGAGTTATTTTGTTGTTTCTCTGAGATGTGGCTTTCAGCTCTCTGTTTTTTTCCTGTCTCCTAGGTTTAGACTTGCAATAGTCTCTGAAGATTTGCATCGGAAGACAGATATAAATGAACCCTTGTAAGTTATCTTTAACATTGTACCTGCATTGTGCCGTTTAGCATCCATCCTGGCTATCTTTATTCTCCCCAAAGAGTAATTCTCTTCTTCATTAAGAACATGGACAGAAATCTAACGTGTGGTGGTCATTCCTCAACAAATCTGCAGGGTATGCAAATTTCCATGTAACCTCTATTACTTCTTGGCAGTACCAGGCCCTCTTTCAAAAAAACAGACTTAGCTGTACGGTTTCCACCCACTCTGGTACTGCCTGTTTTCTTGCTACTTTTGAGGGCTGGTGCTGCTTTTAGTATCTTGAATGTACTGGTGGTACTGATAGGGTCTCATCCTTGGAAGGTATTTAGCCATCAGACAACAGGATGCACAACTGACAAGATTTGCCTTACTTGCTAAGTGTAGCCACCTTGTGAATGTATAGTATTAGATGAGTGCTGCTGGTGGAGCTGGATGAGGGTGTAACCAAGCATTGGCAGGAACCAAGTCTTGAGAAGTCTTGGTGCCAAAGTCAATTTAAAGTTCTGTAATAAAATACTACAGGAGCAGTATCTACCTAAATCTCCCCCCGCCACCAGGCAATGGAAATAACAAAAGGGCATTTCAGAGTAACAAAATCCCAGAACGTGTTCGTTCACAACCTAAACATTCAGCTTTCGGCATGTATTCAATACTGCACATACCAAGAGGACATAGTAAAAGGTAACAAAACCTATTCTAGTTTGCTTCACAGGTTCTGAGAGACAAAATTTGCTTTCATACAAAAATATTGCTACCCCCTTTCCACTTGGGACATCTATGGGAAAGTGTGGATTAACGGCTGCATTATATGTATAAGGATTTCTTCAATTATGTGGATATGATACTTAGACAAGAGGCTTTCTTTGATAAGAGGACAATTAACTGTCATCAGTAGAAAGCATAATTGCATTCATGTTCATATAGTGAATAAATTCTTCCCAATAAACACTGACTGATTCTCATTAAGACAGAGTAATAAGATTCTGTGCTAACAAATACCATTTTCTCAAGTATGTATTTGCTACTACAAGATCAAAATCACGCTTGTGAGAAGAGCTGCCAGTGACATGTTTAAGACCCATTTTAACAGGGAAAGTTACAAAGCCAAGTAAGTTTAATTGCATGTCACCTCTTGATTTTGACAAAATAAAATGGCACAAGTTGCTAGTAAACTTAATTATGCAGATTTATTTTAACTTAACAAAAATATATGCTATATGGAGTAAGGAGTTAGCTATGAGCCAAGTTTTAACTTGATATTTTTTTCTGTAGTGAAAATGTTCATGAAGCAATGCTTTAAATTAATGGAATTTATTATCGTGGTTATCACCAAAGGCAGGCTTATACCAGGAAACATCTCTTCCAACTGCTCACACAGCAGTAAAAGGACCTGTGAGAAGAAGATACTCCAGCTCCATGCTTGGTCTTGCACCTCTTCCAGGACTCCACAGTATTTCCGTCATTATTGCCTAACCAATAGCTTAAGTTTTTCCAAGCAACTTAGAGTGGTTCGTTGTATTGGGACAGAAACTGCTAGCTAAATGAATATTCCTTATCATGTGATGATTATTTCCTACCTCTCCACACCAATATTTTCCCATTTTCTCTCTGCCATCACCTTTCTTTCACAGACATTAAACAATACATTTAAAAGTTTAGGCCTAGATTTGCCTTCTCATTTTCTGTTAGCAGCTTTTCACCAGTTTCCAGAATGAGTCTGTTCATTCTTTTTTTGGTATTTGCTAATGTCAGGGCCTCACGGTCCATTTACCTCTACCATACTAATGCAAGTCTCTATGGCCAAAGGCAATCAACGTTACATTCAGCTATTGGTCTGTTTTCTTCCAATCAAGCCATTACATGTGATTAATATTCCTAGGATTTTATTATTTCAGTGCTCAAAAATCTCCCATATTTGTAAGCAGACGATAAAAATATCCAAACATTCTACATGCATTTAAAAATTTTTTCATGTTTTATTACTTCTGTTTTTATTCTAGTCAAGATGGGCACTGTTTGCTGGCCATGGCTGTCTTCCTGCTTGGCTTCCAGACTTGGTGAATGCATTTTCATTTCTTGTTATTCATCTCTCTCATCCTGATCTGAGTGACACACTAATGCCTTTACAAAGCTTCCCTAAATCTCCTACCTCCTATTAGTTTACCCTTCATGTTTCAAACAGATCTAAGAAGTTAACTGCATGCATGCACTTTGGCAGTGTACAAGATGTTGAGTTCAGCAAGTTTAAGTAGTTAGAGGTAAAACTTTCCATGAGTTCCTTCCTTATCTTTTCTGCTATGCCTTGAAGCCTTCTAAAAACTATTCTTTTAAGAGCTGTTTGTCCTTCTTTTGGGTGACTAAGGGCATACTGATTTGCATTGTTGATGAAATTGGTATAGGTTTGGTCATGTTATCCTGGGAAATAAAGAATGCGTATAGAAGAATTTTGATGCAAAACACTTGTAAGCATTAATACATATAAATTGATCAATAGACTTAATGTGATCTTTTAAGTTATATAGAATTCTCGGACTAAAGACATGGATCAGTGTTTAAGAGTACTTATTGCTCTTTCAGAGGATCGTGGTTTAATTCACGGCATCTTCATGACAGCTAACAGCTGTGTGTAGCTCCAGTTTTAGGGAATTTGATGCCCTCTTCTGGCCTGTATGGGTACCAGGCACATATGTGGGGCACAGACATACATATAGGCAAAACACCCATACACATAAAATAAAGCAATTTTAAAATATATAAAATTATAATGAAACTTACTTTGAGCCAATGTTTCAAGGTGAATATAAAATTATACCTCTTATTTTAAGAATCTCTAAAGTAAGTATTCAGCATTTAACTAAATAAGTTGGCAATGAAAATAGAGGATGAATGGGCCAAATGGAAAATTTCAAAACTTAGATTAAATAAAATCTAATACCTATTGAAAATTTTAATTCAGGAGGAGTTTTGAAATAACAATAAAATGAAATATCTTGCAAAACTATTATATTTTTTTGAAATCTCTTTTTATTTGATTATTTTTTCTAAGATTGAAAAGAAATATTGTTACATGTAATGATATCATTGTATCATAAAATTAGGGTCATTTTCATTCATTTATTCTTTTGATTTTAGAAGTCTAGTCTACATTCTGGATCACATGTGAAATTGCCAACATCTGCCTACCTTAGCATATTTTATATCATGATAAGATGTGCATGCAATATAGATTCTCCTGTAATCAGTGAAATGTTTCTTGACCTGTTAGAGAGCAATCTCTTAGGTTTTTATATTATTAGGAACAAACTAAAATTTATCTGTAGTCTCAGCACCATCCAAATATAACACTGAAGCCAACACTTGAAATCGAGGGTAGAAAAATTACACTTTCTTCTCAATGGGTATCACTTTGCTGGTGAGCAGCACCAATGTCCTGCAAGAGTTAATGCAAAGTCAACGGGACATGAGTTAAGTTTTTAAAATGCCATTTACCATCCCAAAAAAAGTCTGCATGTAGCATTACATTTCTCACTTTGTGTAAGTCTTGGAAAGACATGCTATTTCTCCAGTTCCGTCAGTAGTGAAAATGCCTTCACACAGGCCTGTAGCTGATGACATTGTAGTGAAAGCTTTCCAAACACTAATTGGAAATTAAAAATAATCTTGACAACACCTCAGAGCATCATAGCTATGTTTCATCACCTTCGACACTCATTATCACTCACCACATACACATATGTTAATGGAGAAATTGTTTACAATTGTCTTCTGGTGCCATTTCTCTCTCTTTTAATCTTGTTGAGTTATTTTTGGATGGCTAACACCTTGTGATTTCAAATTGTGATTTTATTCTCAGCTTATTGTACAAAACTCCATGGAAGTCTTGATTTTTTGGTAGAATATTCTTCAAAGAATGTTTCATCAGAGGGTAAGAGTAGAATATATTGATTTCCAAAAGATATTAAAAAGAAAAAAATATGACTTTCCTTTAGGTTTTTGTAACTTATTGGAAATTAACAATAGACATGTAGTTTAAATCTCTTATTATGTGATAAATAGAAATTATATGCATTTTAGTTGTTCTTTGATTCTTAGTGAGATATAGTTGAGAGATTCATGAAATATATATTTCAGTACAAAAGGCCAGGAAGTAGAAAAATAGTGTTTAATTTGCACAAAAAGTGCTACATGGAATTTGAAACAAAATGGGCCCTCGTAAAAGCCACTCTGCCTGGTTCTTCACATGGTATATGTTAGGGTTGCATTGCGGTTGTACAGCATTTAGATAAAAAGTAAATCTGAATTTATACCAGATTCAGAATATGAACTTTACTCATGTAATTGTAGACAATCTATAAATACACAAGATGCCTTGTACTTACTCTTTTCTCTGGGTTTTCACTTTGATTAAGGATTTGCTGAGTCCTTTCCTCTGGGCAACTTTAGAATGGCCACATTGTGCACAGAGTCTTCACAGGAAGTCACTTCTTTGCTTTCTATGTAAAATTGTATAGGAAGGGCTCAGCAGATGTCTCGGTCGATAAGCATGTGCAAGCATTAAGACCTCAGTTTGGGCCTCAGAAGCTATGGAAAAGATTAGCTCAGTGGTACAGTGTGTAAGCCCAGCACTGAGACAGACACATCTCCAGAGCTCTCTGGTCAGTTGACTGGCCTAGCTGACTGGTGTGCTTCAGTTTCAGTGAGAGATCCTGTCTTTAAATATAGTAAGGAGGAATAAAAGAGATACTTGGCATACGCTCTGGCCTCCATGAGCAGTAGCCTACATAGAGACACAGACACAGACAGATACACACACACACACGAGAGAGAGAGAGACAGACAGACAGAGATAGAGAGACAGAGAGACAGAGAGAGAGAGACTCTCTTATATTCTGGTCTTTGATACTGTTTACTGATACTAACTTCCCATCTGTTTTCCTCTTTGTAGTTATGATGTAGTTACATGAAAACAGTAGCCACACCAAAGATTTGGTGCCTTTGTCCATGTGGTATACAAGTTGGACTCAATTCTTTTCTTTCTTTCTTTTTTTTTTTTTTTGGTTTTTTTTTTTTTTTGGTTTTTTCAAGACAGGGTTTCTGTAGCTTTGGAACCTGTCCTGGAACTAGATCTTGTAGACCAGGCTGACACTGAACTCACAGAGATCTGCCTGCCTCTGCTTCCCAAGTGCTGGGATTAAAGGCATGCACTACCACCGCCAGGCATCAGTTCTTAACTCTGTAGCTTACACTATTAGAAATTTGTTACTTGAGAATAAAAGTTTATGAAAGACGTACATCTCTGATTCCTGATTGATAGCCAAATGAAGTTAAAGTCCTCATATACTAGTGACCAGTGTTCACAGAGTGCTTCTTCTGCATATAGTATCCTAGTTAAAGAATGGATAATATCTCAAGTTCATAAGAAATAAACTGACAGTTTGGCCATGGTAAAAAGTGAGTATCAGTACTATTTGTAAATGTATTCAATAAAGAAATGATACTTTATTTGTTTAATATATCTCAGAGAGCCATATATCAAGGGGAGCCCTAAACCATCAAAAGTGGCCGCTTCAAAGAGGACTTAACCCCAAGGATACACTTCTACTGTAACACTGACAAGTCTCTGCTCCCACAGACAATACACTTCCAAAGCAGATGTCAAAAGCTCCTTCCTCTGCCTCCATAGCGCAAACATACTCCATCCTCTCTCAGGTATCCTTTCAAAGTTCAGAGTTTTTTTTTCCCCAGCACTTTTATTTTCCACTTCAGCTATTAATTAGTATTATCTTCCCGTGATGTTGCTAGCTAACTCTCCTATCTGCTCCATGAAGTGAATATAATTATATACATTTAGTTGATAAAACATGATGGCTTCGATGACTAGAGAGAGACTCACTTTGCTTTGAGGGTGGCCATTGGCAGCTTTCTGAAAAGCCATTGGATGGCTCTACAGCATGTGCCTTTGGGGAGAACTAATTGCAGATTATGAAGAAAAACAAAGATGATTTTAATCAAGAAAGAAGATGACAATAAAGGGTGGGGAGGGACTATGATGCATCGTGTACATCTATGAACGTTTCAAAGAATAAAAAGTTCTCCATTTTAGAGATGATAAATTGGAGATACAGGGAACCTAAAGAATTTTGACAAGGCATCTCCTAACACCTGTGGCACTTCCCTGGAATAAGTTCACTGGTCAGCCACAAATCCTGGGCCCCCGAGGTGCTTCCAATGCTGTATAAAAGATGTCTGGAGAAGCTTACTTGGACTCCTAGACTAGAAAAACAAGCAAAGTTTATTTACAAAATGACTACTGTATTTGCTCCTTCCACTTTCACCAGTCTGAAGCAAGAGTGATTTATGAGGCTACAGATAAAAGTGAAGCACTTTCAGGTATTATTTGGAGACTTGTAAAATGTGAGATCATGAAAATATGGATTATGTGGGACTGAGGAACTGCTTGGTGAGTAAACTCCTCTTACTGTATTTATGATGAACCTTTCTCTTTCCTGAGAATTTTTTATAAGAAAAGGAAACTCTCTTGTGATTGTTACTGCCAGACACAGACTGTAATTCTATTCGGCTTTTCTTAGAGGCAGTTTTGCTCAAGTACTCACTACCCAAGTAGTGGACCAACCAAAATTTGATAAATATAAATATATTTCCTTAGTAGAAGTAGAAATGTAATTTGGAGGCTAAGAAACTCAGTACCTTCTAACAGGGTGATTTCTCCTAAAATAATTGCATTACAAATGTGTTAGTAGATGATCTGGATGGTAGGGACATCATGCTGAAATAGTAATAAATGGAAAAATAAAAACACATATAATTAGAAAATGATTAATTTCTGCCTTTCCAGTAGGCATTAAAATATTGTAGAAGTCAAAGTAATGGTTACAAAACATAACTTGGAAACTTCAAATTAAGAAAAAAATTGCCAAATGAACATATCAAAATGGATGGAGAAAAGTACACAATGCCTCAACCCTACACAAAGAACAATAGGCAAATGAAGAAAGCTGGGCATTGAAGTGGTGGTCTTCCCCAGAAAAGAGTACATGAATTTGTTGTCCAAACAGTCAGTTCTGAAACAAATATACTAATAGTATTATGGGGACTTAACACATTATATTTTAGAATGCATTACATGTACATCATGTACACATGTGTATGCAATAGTAATTAGTGAAAAAAGAGGTTATGAATTTGAAAGAGAGTAGGGATAGGAAAATGTAATTAAATTATAAATTAAAACTAAGAAAAATCAATACAGTTACAGAATAGATAAAAATTTAAATTGGAGACCTACAAAAAGCAAAAATCCATCCAGGTGATAACATTATTTAGCATTAAATAATTGCAAACAGAAACTAGTTCTTATGTATTAAATTGTCCAAATTAAACACGCACACACACCTGACAATGCTGAATCTTGGTAGAAATACAAGTCAATACATGTGTTTGGAGGATAGCTTTGTAGCATCATAATTTCTTACAAAGCTACAATATGGTCCAGCGATTATATTTCTACATACTTACCTGATTTGAAAGCTCATACAAATAACAAACATATGTATTATTATGAATACTTTTTTATGTTTACTAAAGTGGAAACTCATCACCAATATATTCTTTAATAGGAATAATAATAATAAGTGAACTATGGTCTATTTATATAACAGAATGTAGGTAGACTTGAAAAAGAAATGTGACATCAAGCAAAGAAAACATAAAAATGAATCTTAGATACATTCTGCTTAACAACAAAATTATCAGCCGAAGAAGGCTACATACTCTGTGATTTCTGTTGTATCGCTTTCTAGGAAGATAAAGGTGAGCCTGTAAATTGCTTGAGGTTTTCAGGAGTTTAAAGGGAAGAGATTAGAAAGGTGAATGGCAGATGGGTTTTAAAGGAGGTGAACCTATTGTAGGTGTTGTGATGGGGAATATAGGGTATGGTTAATTTTCAAAACCAAAGATGTTATAGCATAAAGAACAGGAATAAAAGCAGTCCTGTTTTTAGTCTTGAATGGAGGTGATGGACAGCCGAATAATGAACAAGGAAAGCAAAGTCAGCACCTTTAAAGGATGTGCTGTTGTTTTGGTGATGTTGGGTAAGTGCAGAAATACATACTTGATAGTGAAAGTGCACATTCCAGCATAAAGCCCCACAATGGTCATTCTTGTATAAAAATCCATTGTAATTTTTGGACTTTGGGTTTTAGATTGTTTAAACAACAAAATGGGCATAGCCTATATATCAAGAGGAATCAAATCTGATTGGTTCACATGAATTACCTGAATGGGAGCAGCATCTTCCCTTTAGCCTTGTGGTTTCTAAGCATGCCGAATGTGAAGATCTTCACAACTTTTCAGAGATGAACATACTGCAGATGAACAGACTATGCATGTTGGTTTAAAGTAAAATTTTTCTCATGAAGGTTTTCTTTTTTCCTGTCTAGTTTGAAAATTTCTAATTATAGTTTATTTCATTGACATTGGGCACAATGCAACACAATTTTTGCATTTCATTTTATTTATAGTATTGGCCTTTTAGGCAATTATTTTTCTAAGAATTACAGCACATGTACTTAACTTATCAGAGCTTGTCCAAAGTACAATGTTGAGTTACTCAAAAACAGAAACATCTTACGAAGTTTACTTTTGTACTTATCTATTGGGTTGCAGTTATTATATATATTTTTTCTACTGTGTATCATTGCAGTACAAAATCAAGCATTATTTCTCTAAAGAATCATTTTCCTCTTTCGGAATTTAGGATAAAATCTCTGAAGTCTTTAAAATTCTAATCCACATGATTATCACGTTTTTATACTTCTAACTTTTCTTGTAGGCATAGATTTCTAAATTGTGTATTTTCTCTTCCATCTAAAGAACTTTTTAAAGAGCAATTTATGGACTGGATCTGTGGAGAGACTGTCTCTTGGTTTTTTTTTTTTGTAAACTTCTCTCACACATATTTATAGATTATTTTCACAGGATATAGAGATATGATTTACTTGCAAGAATTTAAAAATACCAGGACTATCTTTTAGGCTTCATTATCTGGTGAGAAGCACCTATTAGACGTTATTATCCTCACATACAATGTTTGTCTTTTCTGGCTGCTTTTGAGACTTTCTCTTCAGCTGTGCTTTTCATCTGTAGACAATGATGCATCATCTCGACAGTTTCCTTTGAATTTCTTGAGTTTGGGTTCAGTGGGTTTCTCACATTTAAACATGTGTATCTTTCACCATATTTGGGAGTACTTTGGTAATAATTTCTTAAAATGTGTTTTCTGTTGCATTTTTGCTTTGCTTTTTTTCTCCCCTTATTAACTCCAATTACAAGTATTTGTACCAATCATTGTTTTCCTACTGGTTTCTGAAGTTCAGCTCGCCACTGTTTTTTAAAATCTTTCCTAACAGGTGTTCCAGACCTAGTATTTGTAACAATTTGCCTTAATTTGCTTTTAAAAAGTTGGTGATTATTTCTATGATGTACACTCAATTGTTGAACCTGTTCAGTGGTATTTTTAGATAATCCTATTTGCAATTTTAAAATTTTTGTAATTTTAAATTGTGTGTGTGTGTGTGTGTGTGTGTAAGTGCATGTGCCTAGGACGCCAAAAGGGGCCTGAGTTTCGGATCTCCTAGTGTTACAGGAGGATGTGAGAAGCCGGATATCAGTGCCCAAAACCATACATAGATCCTCTGCATGAACATTACATGCTCTTGACCTCTGAGCCGTCTCTCCAGTACCTCTACTTGCAAGTTTTATTTTGATTCCTTCTCACAGTTTTTGCTTTTTGAATACTTATCTTTACTTTTATGATCTCAGACATATTTCTGATATTTGCTTGTTATTGTTTATGAGTTTTAATATTGCAGAAATTATTTGGATATTCTTATTCAGTGTATTTCTCTCCATCTCTTGGTATTAGAGACTTCCTGCTCACTCATATAGCTAGTAAATTTTAGAGATGCTGTGGCCATTGTGAATGAGGTAGTGGAAAGGCTCTTTCAATTACACTATATTCCTTTAGATTATGTTTAGTTTTGAGCAGCAGGCAGTTATATTTCTTTCTGGTATTTTGATCTTGTCAAGCTTAATTTGCTGCTTTGTTATGTTGACTGTTTCTTTGGCTTAGTCATGCTAATGTCTTCATGTTAGGCTCTAATTTTGATCCCAAGGCCACAGGCTTATACTGAATGGCTGAGCTCAGTGAGATGTTCTTACCCCGGCTTTGCCTAAAATATATATTTTCTAAGCGCTGCATAATTTTCATATCTCAATTTATATATTAACCTCATGGCATCCATTTTGCTAGGATTTGTATTTCCTGTATAAAACCTCAGCTAAGGGCTCACCTGGTCCTTAGTTACTAATGAAAAACCTCAATCAGACTTCCGATGGCAACCGTAACTCTCACATGTGTGTAATTCATTTTTATAGTATTCCTCCCTGAAAACTCCAGTGATTTCAGTAGCTCTTAAGTATAATCTCTGATGGCTTCAACGTGACCAATCTCTACACACTCATGCAATTGTTTTAATTTCATTACAGTTATAGTCACGGTATTATTGGTGATTTTCCATTAGCTGCTTAGATAATATGGAACAGAAGATTCCACGAGGAGCAACATTTCAAAACAAAACTGACATTTTTCAAATAAAGCTTTTGTTTTGATTTCTTGCTTTTGTTTAACAAAATGTTTCTCTCTCTCTCTCTCTCTCTCTCTCTCTCTCTCTCTTTCTGTGTGTGTGTGTGTGTGTGTGTGTGTGTGTGTGTGGTGTGTTTATGTGCATGTGTGTATGCACCAAAGCCACAAAATTACACAGAATTCCCTGGTTCTAGAGTTACAGGTGGCTAAGAGTCACCATATCTGGACATTGAGAATAAAAGGAGTCCTCCTCAAGAGCACCAAACATCCTCAACTGTGAACGTTATCGCCCGCCAGTCTCTGCTTTCTAGATTTCTTATCTAGCAATGGTTTCATTAATTCTAATGCTGTATACCCTTCCTTTGTTGAGACTGCCCTGGGTCAGAAGACTGTGTGGAGACATGGCTTATAAATGTCCCTCCAACCACACTTAACTCTTAAATACTTTATGTAATTTAGTTATTTCTCAGGCCTCTATTCCTACCTCTGAAGCCAACAGTGGAAATTAATTATTGATGATAATGTGTTGTTTAATGGCAACCAGTGTCTAGTCTCAACTAACAATGTCAGACCTCAAGATCGAACATTCACCTTGTCAGCGCCAACTGGCTGTAATAGTTCATGCTATGTTTGATAGTTAGCAATAAAATACTTTTAAAATCTTTTAGGTTAATGCAACTATAAATTCATACACATAGGAAAGTTTATTCTATGGAATCAAACTCAGGTTTTAACCTTTCGTTTCTCATCAATTAAAGGGCAACAAAATGGGATGGGCAAACAAACTCTGTGCTAAACCTTCACAGGAAATTTAGATATCAAAGAAGGTAGAAGAAAAGAAGTCTTTCAAGTAAACTATTGTCACAAATGTTTAATATCACATAAAAATGTTTTTCATTATGTTTTCCCCCTTTAAATAATGGGAAACATTGCAACTACAGGGCATGCATTCATTAGAATTTAAAAATATAGGAAGTTGCCAACACTAATGCTTCTTTTATTTCTTCTTCTTTCTGGATATTCTTTTCAATAGTTAGTCCCTGCAAAGTATATCAAATGAAAAAGCCTAGGAAGAGCATGCAAGTATTCATTAGATACCTGGAGGAGTAAATACAAAGGAACATTTTCAATGAATACAGATTAGGAAATGTTACTTTTGTTTTCTTTGCTTCGCTATGAGAAACCCACACCACTGAACAAATTTTAAATGTTATTTATCTTTGTGCATCAGCCCCAAACCAAAAATTAAAAAGCCACATATATCCAATATGATTGACAGATATTAACAGTAATGACAGGTTTACTTTGAGTTTTAACTTCGCTTTAAAGGATACATCCTTTTCTTGATGCCTCTGGGACATAGCACTCCATTTTAAACAGCAACTGTGCAAATAATTTCAGTGGAGAAAGATAGATTCTGTGTTTTTATTGTACGTGGTGTGGTTCCTTTATTCATAAGCAAAACCTCTGTTAGCATTTCCATGCATAGCATCAACTGATATTCTCTGTCTTCTGCCTTCCCCATTCCTCATGTTTTGTTGAACTTTCTAATTATTTCATAAGAAAGCAATCTCCAACTATGCTTTCAATTTGAAAGTGTAAGGACATAACTTTTAAAAATCTCTCTCTTCTGCTCTCGTGTGTGTCTGTGTCTGTGTCTGTGATGTGAATGTTGGTGAGTGTGGGCACACATTTGCCATTGTAAATCCATGAGGTCAGAGGGTAACCTCGTGTGTTGGTTATCATCTTTATTTTCTACCCTGTTTGAGACAGAATCCCTGGTGGTTTGCTCCACCTTAAGCTAGGCTAGCTGACTCAAGAAAATTCGAGAGCTTTTGTGAATTCTTCTGTCTATGATTGTCACCTGTTGGTAGAAGTAGAATTATGGAAAAGGTACTACCATGCCCAGTTTTACATGAGTGCTGGTAATCCCACCTAAGGGCCTCATTCTTGTACATCCTGCACTTTACCTACTGAGCAGCTCAAAGTTTGCAATCAAAATCCCTAAACTTAGCTGGTCCTGGGTCTTTTGTATAGTTTTGAATCTCAGTTTTCTATCTCTGAGGGTGGTGTAAGGAGTCAGTAGATGAGGGACACATAGATATTATCAATCAGAGACTGTGACACAGGATGACATCGTCAGAAGTGGAGGGGTTTTCTCATGAACATCTACAGCCTTTCTGAATCTCCTCACCATCATGATGCTGTACTTTTATTGAGAACATAGGTAATTTTGATTTATGTGATGCATGTCTCTTAAAGGTTTTAGGTTTGATATTGTTTGTGTTATATGACAGCCATTTGTTATGTGATATAAAAAGTAGTCATTAATATATGAAAAGATGTCTTTTCAATGTTGATACAGAAGAAGTATTTGACATTCCAATTTTGAGTCAATAATATTTTAAAAATATATACGTTTACTATAGCAAAGTTGATATGTATTCTACTGTATTTAATAACACTATGTTGAATAAAAAACTGAGGATATTGAAATTTTTACAAGCCAAAGAAACCAAGTCATAATTTCCAAATAGAAAATTTTACAACCACTGATTTACATGGTTATAAATAAGAAAGCAAAAAAAAAATCATGTGTTTGGCTTATCAAAGTAAACCAAAATTCTGATATTATCTTCTATACTATTGTTGCCTGCATATTACAATGAATTCCTTTAATGTCAAAAAAGGAAAAGGTAACAAAAGTTCACATGCTACCTTTCCTAAGTAGCTTCCATTCGTCCTTTGGGTTTGCAAGGCAAGTAAAAGCAGGACGAAGATCTGGCACCTCTGCCTTCATTTGGTGTCTTCTTCCCTTGACTCAGACTCCGAAATCAGGGGTATCCAACCTTGACCATCCCAATTTATGCTAAGGGTACAGAGGTAACAGTCATTTTCTTAAACTGTCAGTCACTTTAGATTCCAGAACCAGGGCAGACTGGCAAGACAGGATACTCTCAAATGAAGGTAATAATCTATTATTGTGAGTCTGTACCTTGGAGAGGAAGAAATTATTTTGTGTAACTCATATCTTCTCATCACATAATAAGGACTGCACTGAGTCATCTTACAGAACCAGAACTAAGACCATGGCCAACTAGACCACCCCTTGACTAAAACATTTCAGAAACTGTTGCTTCCCTGCCTGTTTTCTCCTGAACATAAAACTAAAATTCCTATCAATACCCTGAAGATGAATTGGTATTGCTGGTCCCCTTTTATGTTACTATCCCAGCATGCTACATTGATGAAATATCCTATCTCTCCTTTTCACTATTATCATATCCTTAATTAGAATTCTATGTTTGACTAAGCTTTACCTGTTGACTGTTCCAGAACTCAGGGCTTTGATGGTAAAACTTTTTTTTAACAATATTGCAAATAAAATTGATCTTTGGGATTATTATAAACAACCCTTTAAAAGACAAAATCACTGTGTTTCTTTTATTTTTGAGATTATAATATAATTACATCACTTCTTCATGCAGTTCTTCCCTCCAAACTCTCCATATTCTTTTACTCTTTTAAATTAATGACCTCTGTTTTTAAATTGTTTTTGCATGCATATCTGTACACACACACGCACACACACACAATTCCTAAATATAACCTGTTCATTATGTATAATGCTACTTGTATGCATGTTTTCAGGGATGACCCTTTAGTATTGGATAATCAGTTGGCGTGCTCTTCCCTGTAGAAGACAATTTCACCCTGTCTCAGCATCCCCTTAGTTCCCTGTATTTCTTTGTGCAGGGTTTAAGCTTTGTAGACTTTTCCCCTCAGACTCTGGCATGTCTTTCAAAATGCAGAGTTGTGGATATCAGTAGATTCACCTACAAAACACTCCCACACCTAAGGTTCAGGGAACACTGTCAAAAATGAAAGATTGTAAATATGCCAAGGTATGCCATTTCTATATTTAATTAAAATTATTTCATATGAGACTTGACTTCATACAGGGGTGAAGAAGTCTACCTGCAGATACACAGATATCAACTCCATATGTAAAAAAAGCAAGCAAGTAATGGTTACACTCAGCAATGGTGACCAACCAGACAGATATGGAAAAAATGCGTGTTGTAACTCCAAGACTCGTTAATCTTTATCCTGCCAAATAGGTAATCTCCCAGTTATTGAGGTCATTTTACAAAAAAACCGGCATCTTTCTTCTTTGTTCTTTATTCTCATCTATGACTCTATCCTTCATGAACAGTTGATGTTGTTTCAAACTAAGGAATCTATTGAAAACACAAGAATTAGAATCCATCTACCTATCACACCAACTGTATCAACACGGACTTTTGGACTTTGACTGCTGTCTCATTTCTCTGCTGGCACGAGAGACGCATATTTTAGAACACAGGGTTTCTTTTTTTCAGAAAGAGTTCATACTTAAAAACAAGCTTTAACAAAGCATAATGACCCAGCTCTGAAATCCGATATTTCTTTGGCAGGAAAAACTTATTTCTTAATGATCAAATCCCAAACAGCCTGTGAAAATATGAAATTCAGTGAAAGGAATTCAGTAGAACTTATAGCTTGAAACAAAGATAATTGTGTGCCTTCTTGTGTATTGCATTTGAAAACCTAATGCAGGTATGCTGGGTTGTAAAGATTTCTCTCTTAAAGAACAAGACATTTTGCAGCCTTCATCTCTCAGTTTCCCATCCCTGTAGACTTCTCTTCATAGTTCGATTAGGTGCAATAAATTCTACAGTCGTGTTCCATGGCTTTAACTGCAAATGATTAATTTAAGCTGGGGAGTCCAATTTCCTTTCAAAGGGTTCTTTCATTTAGAACAACTGTTTAGAACTCACTTCTTTGATTGTTCTCCAGATTTTGTCAAAAAAGGCATTTTTAAAAACACATAAACATTTTTAAACTTTTCACCTTGTATCTTACACCAAACAGGGCATTTATTTTTTTATATGTGGAAGCCACAATGGTCATGTACACATACATTTAAATACACACATCCATCTCTGTGTGCATGTAAATAGCACAGATCAGTGATCAGTCCACAATGTGGAGCAGAATATGATCAAAGCTTCATAGAAAAAAGAAAAAAAAACATTATTCCTGGAAATATAAACAAATGCACAAATAAATATAACTATAAAGATGGCATTTCATTTTCTTCTACCTTGAGTCAAATATGATATATATGCCATGACCTTTATCATTATTTTACCTTTTAAAAATATCAGAACAGTAAAGTATCATTTGAGTAATGCTTTTTTGGTGCTGCTCAGCCAAATTCTTCACCCAAATCAAAACAGTTGCAGAAAGCGCTAGAAAAGAAGGATCTTGAATTCCCCAGAATCTACACAGTAAGAGAAAGCAACTGCAAATTGTCCTCTGACCTCCTGCACACCCCAACCTTCAGTATCTGGAAATACATATACATGCACACACACATGCATACACACACACACACACACACACACACACAATTAAATGCAACAAACCTTTTAAAAAGCAAAAACAAAAACTAGCACATAGAGGACTAATAGCCACACAGAGCAGGCTGGAGCCCAAGGATGTGGAGGTAAGCAACCATTTGATTTGATAATGCAGGGAAAGATTGACTGTGTTACACAGATCTATACTTTCCATCACTAAAATCCCAATTTTAATTAGGGAGTCACACATTGCTGTTCCCAACTATGTGCTAGCATCTTAAAGGTAAATACCAGTGAAATGAAAGCTGGGCGTAGCCAATCTTTCTGTGAGTATTTTACATATCTATAAAATTTTCAGTCTGTTTGGAATTCCCTGAGGGTGATGGAGTATCCGCAAGCACACACTTCACAGCTGTGCAGAGCCTGTGGGGAGCACGCTGCATGCACATGTCTGAGGCTGGATCACTTGGGCTTCGTGCTTATTCTGTCTCTTATTACTTGGTATTCTTCCTCTGCACCTATAAAATGACACGAGGGTCCTTGCAACATGAACCTATCTTGAAATATTTTCTGATGACAATTTTGCCATAGCCCACAGTGAGAAGGGATTAGGATAGTCAGTTAGGCTTTCTGGTCATGAGGCCTGGGACACATTTGAAAAGAATGTACCCAGAATAGGAAGTTATTATTCAAAAAGATGTTTTCCTTTGTCCTTAGAAAAGAGGAGGGGGAAAGGAAATTTCTTTGTCTAAAAATTATCTTAGAAGCGCTGTCTTTTCTTATACTGTCAGTAGAAATAAAAAACAAACAAACAAAAAAACAGGTGGCCTAATGTGACATTCTGTCACTGAAATTACAGAGAACCTAAAACTTGATCTACAGCGTGAATTTAAAGACACTGAGCTGACACCCATCACTTACGTTAGCTTACGAGATTGCTCTTGAAGAGTTGCTTTGCAAATAAAGCCCTTTGACATCATTGTCTAAAGTACTTGTTAAAATTGCACACTTCGGACTTGTAAGATGGCTAGAAAGGGAAAAGCTGTTGCCACCAAGCTTGATAATGGAAGGAGAGAACCAACTTCTCATGAGATGCCCTCCGCCCTCCATATAAGCTCCATGGTATGCTTGACTCCCACCCCTCCCCAGTAAAGAAATAGATGCAAAACAAAAATAACACACACTGTCACCCTAAACCTCTGGAATCAAAACTCTAGTGTGGATTAGAGAGCACTATGTTCTATACACATTCTGGTGAGAAATATTGCATTCCTGTGAGGTAATAACCCCAAGGCCAACTTTAAGAACCTCTATTTGGTTTCTGTTTTTATTTGATTGATTTTTTTCATTTGTGTGTAGTACACCTCTGTGTATGTATTTTTTTTTTTTTTGCACAGCTGTGGCTACACTTATCCACCCACATGTGGAGGCCCATGACTGTTGGCAGAAATCATCCTCAATAGCTCGTCCACATTATTCAATGAAGCAAATCTCTCTTTCTAATCCAGGGTTGTCTAATAAAGCTATACTCGGTAGCCAGATTAGTTCAAGGATCTCCTGTCCCTTCCTTCCGAGGCTGGAGTCCTGGGTGAGATGCCACCCCTACGTGACATTTACTAGCGTTCTGCAGATCCCATGTTGCATCTACATGCTTTTTTTGGCAAGTGCTTTAACTTCTGAGACATCTTCCTAGGCCCAGTTTTACAAAAACTATTTGGAAATAAATCAGCAAAACCAATGACTCCCAGTGTGTAGATGTTATTATATCTTACAAATATCAAAAAAAAAACCCCAAAACAAAAAACGCTCTGAATCCTCTAGATAACCCTGTCTGTCCCCTGTCTTTCTTTTAAATCCAGAGCAATAATATATGTGTAGCTCTTATTGGTGATGTGTACTGTCACCTTTTGGGAATTTCCACAGCACTCTATGTTCCCCTCTCTGTGTTCAAAAGAAATGTTTGGGGTGTTATAATCTTACAGTTGCTTATTTTTCTAGCTGTCATAGTCTTCAGGATTTACCTGTATTAGCAGACATGTTGCTAGTTGACTCATTTTAACCTCAGTACTGTTTTATTGTATGAGTACGTGTGTTCGTGAACGTGTGAGAAAGTTTTTTTTTTTTTACTTATACAGAATCTTTAGAATTCCTGACTTGCACATTTAGTAGAACTGCAATTTGATTTTCAGATGTCTTGTGTCAGTTATAAAGGTGTTAAGATGCATCTCGCTTTAAATTTTGTTTAACTCATGATTGGTGGGGTAGCACTTATTTCCATGTGCACAGCAGCCCTGTTTCCATCCCCCGCGAACTCTCACTTATTTCCTTTATGCGCTTTCCTCCCTTGTGCTATGTGATGTCTCCGTGTTGACTTGTAGATGTGAATATAATTTGGATGCAAAGCTTTTGTTTGTTTCTAGGATCAGCACAAACTTTGTCTTACTGTGGAGCACGATCTTCAACTTCTTCAAAAAACAGCTTTAATTTAGTCCTTTACAACTTCATACATGGATATGAAGTATCCTGGTCATATTTGCCTTTTATTAACCTCTTCTTCACTCCTACTCCCTCTGAGCTCCACTTTCTTCCCAACAAATCCTCTCCTGCATTCATGTCTTTTTTGTTTTTAAAGATACCTTGAGTTTAATTAGGGATAGTTACATGCATGGGCTAGAGTGTAAAGTTATTTACTAAAACATGTGAAAATTACAAGAAGAAAAATGACTATCCATTACCCTGCATTTATCTTTCTGAGCCTGAATTGTATCAGTGTATTTTCCATCCGTTTTTATGCAAGTTACACTATTTTTTTTTACAGTGGAATAAAAGTCCCTAATGATATTCCTTATACTCTCTTGTTTTAAAACTTTCCACTTAATAACACTAGTATATTGCTTTTTTTTTCCTCAAAAAGCCTAAGCCATTCTGGACAAACTGTGAGCTTAAATACTTTAAAGTAAAACAAAACAAGAAAACTGCAACAATGACTAGGAAATGGGATTCAGCCTAAATGTTCACCAACTGACCAATGAATAGTGAAAATATGGTACTTATATATATATATTGGAAGTTTACTCAGCTATAAAGAAATTCAAAATCATTTTGTCTTCTCCTTCCTTGTACTGGGGTGCATAAGCACTGTACAACCAAATCCAGATAATGTGCTTTGGAGAACAATACCACAAAAATGATCTTGACCTTGTGTTTTTCTCTGGATTTTACATCAGGACATATGTGCCATTGATGCCCCATTATTATAATGTCCTATTTCTAAATATCTACTTTCTTGATCAGATATTGATAGTACTAAAATTAAAATATCATTATTAAAATAGCCTTTCTTGTTTCTTTCTGTCATTCTCTTGGTTTTTGACATTAACATTTTCAGGCTATATTTTTACAAAGTGATAATTACATCTTCTGAGAGGACTACTTTTTCAGCTGTATTATGTCATTTGTTGCTATGGATTTTTCCCCTTTTGCTTTAAATTCTATTTTCCTCATGTAAATATGCCAATTATAGTTAACATTTAATTTCTCTACATTCACTGCTTTTTAAAACTTCTATGCAGATTTTTTCTTCAATTTGTGTTTTGCTATTTTAATCTTTCTATTTAAAATTTATCCATGCTTATTGCAAATATTAATATATTTGGATAATTCTTTCATCTTCACTTGCTTTCCTTTGTTATTTATAAAACACCTACGTATATAGATTATGATTGCTCTGAAGCAATGGTTTTGTTAAAAACAAATAATTTCATTTTATGATCAATAGTTAATTATTATTGAAACGTGATTTAATTTATCTGTTTGCATTTTTTCTTTTACTATCTGAGGACACAGTTTTCTTTTGTTATGTACAGCCCTTAACAGTTTCAACTTGATGTGACTCAACCAACTGAGGGGTTGAATATTAATTTCATGCTAACGTTGCCTTGGTGGATTTGGGGTGAGCCATCCCTTCCATCTAAGCACAACCTTGATTTTTGTACCCTCGTATATCATGTTGACTTCCTAAGAAAGCTACAGTAGGACAAAGCTTGGGAAATGTCACCACAGCAGCCTTTGTATATGAAATTGTAATATCCATTCTTTTCTTTGAATATCTGAAAAGCCTTTGTTCTACCTGTTTTAAAAACTTGCAGCTAGGAGTTGTTCATGAGTCAATGCTCTGATAATAATGCTACTTTACAAACTATTGCTTCAAAGCACAATCTGTCTGATTAGTCCTCGTTTTGTTTAGAACCCTCCTGTGATAACTTTTGAGAGCATTTCTTTATCTTTAATCTTCTCATAGCTCATATTATAGCATCCACATATGTTGTTTTAATTTTTCCTGCTGGACTCCCGTGAATTTGAAAACTGTTCCATATCTGTTTTAAATTTGTGGAAAATATCTCACTTAATCTTTAAAAACTATGAGTTTCTTCAAAAATTATTTATAATACTTTAAGAATTTATTTTTGTTTTTATTTTCATTTTCTCATCAGCTGAGAGTTTTGTGTTTATATACAATATTTTTGAATTTTTAAAATATATTTGTTTTGTGTATATAGGTGTTTTGCCAGCATGGTCTGTGCACCACGTACATGCAATGTCTACAATAGCCAGAAGAGGGCATGAAATCCCTCTGGGCCTGGAAATACAAAGATGGTTGTGAGTCATCACGAAGGTGCTGGGAATTAAACCCAGTCCTCTGAAAGAACAGCTAGCATGTTTCTCCAACCCCCATGTAATATCCTTCCTACCAGTCCCTCCTGTATTACCATAAATGATATCCTCTCCCACTTTGATGTGTTTTCCCTATTTTGCTTTTCTTTCTTTTCTTTAACCCACACAGTCCACTTACATCCTTCCAGGGAAACTGTTCAGTTGTAGCACAGAAAGTAGCGAGCTACTTCCACCTACTTGTATGGATGAAAAGCTACCTACTGGAGCATAGGTACCAACCCTTAAAAAACCGATTTCCCTTTCCCCTAAAGCAATAAATGTCAATAGAACTTCAAATAGTGTTGAGACATCCTCACTACCCCGTTCTGAGATTTTATTCAGTTTGGTCTTCTGTTAGTCTTGTAGTTACAGATGCTGTCAATTTATATGTCCAACTGCTCTTTTATGTTAAAAATGCACTGCTTTTCTGTAGTAATATACTGCTTTTGGCTTTTACAATCTTCATGCCCACTATTTTGCAATGATATATTAACTTGAACCTTGAAAGGAAGACATGAGATATAGATATCTCACTTGAAACTAGGCATTTCACAATGTTTTAGTCTCATAACATGAGCCATTTGTGAACATCTATGTTAATAGCCAACTACTATAAGAAGTTTCTTCCCTGATGAAGGCTAAAAGATGCATTTATCTATGGGTATAATAAACCTTGCTAGAAATCAGCGGAATCCCATGCTCATTTGGCAGAATAATAGCAGTGGCTCTTACCCTAGAACTTCCCTGTGATCTGTCTAGTCACATATTCTTGGTCCCATTAATGGTGTCAGCCACAGGTTCTATCTTGTGGAATGGATCTGAAACCCAATCAGAAAGTGATTTGTTACTCTGATAACATTTGTGCATCATGACAAGCTGGTCATATTGCACCTTGAAGAATTAACAGTTGATTAAGACTGATGAACCCTTTTCCTCCCCAGGAGAATGCATGGCATGTTCCAATATGAAATCCAGCCAGTAGGGATGAAGCTACCATGTACCATCAGCTTGCAAGTGTTCTCAGAAGAGGACCTTATCACCAAATGGGAAAATCTTCATTCTTCCATGGTTCTTAATTTATTCTTTTGATTTATTTAAGCCCTTTGTATAGCAAAGCAGCACCTTGAACAAAGACTTTAGTAGTATACCTTCCCTTACTGAGTCTTCATCTTGTGTCCAGGCTAGCTTTTCTCCTTTGTTCCTGTTCTAAATCATAATGTTTTATATCTAAATGTTCATTTTGCCTATAGCTATCATCTATTATTTGTGGTTTCAATTTTTGTGGTTACTGTTATCTGTGGTCAAGTAGGGTAAAAACTGCTATCTGAGAAATTCTAAAAGAGCAAAATTCATTCGCTTGAAATAAATGTCCTTCTGAGTAACAAGGTATGATCTCATGTTGCACTGCTCGGTACTCTCTGTGCTACAACTAAACAGTTTCCCTGGAAGTCACGGCACATGTGCTGACTTCTCACCAGCAGCTGTTCCAGTTATCAAGTTGACTGTTGCAGGGTTTCAGTGCTTAAGTCCAGGTAGCACTCACTTTACTTAATAAGGGCACCAGTGTGTAAGACTGGTCCCCTGACAACTTTACTATATTCATTGTTTAAAAAAACCCTTTGTTTTATTATTAGTTATTAGTAGTGATTTTACTGGCTAAATTTACAAATTCAACTTTTTCATAGGTGTGAGTACAGGAGAGGACACAGGAAAATCAGGGATTTTTACTGTCTGTGGTTTCAAACATTTGCTAGGTTCTTGGAAGAAATATTCTTTGAAAGAAGTGAAGACTACTAGTATATTCATTTTCGTGTGATAATCCAATTCTAAGTTGTCGACCAATGACCCAGTACTTTATACAAATATATTTTCTTGACTTGAGGGAGGACTTTTAACTGTCTTTTAATCTACAAATGGCAAAGTTGATGGACCATTATCCCCACAATTATATCTCCTTACAAGTCAATGGCGAAGAGATGAAGAAATAATCACAACCCAGAACTGCTTGACTTGAGGGTAATCCAAGGGAAATTAGTCTTGACTATTCCAGCCAGCCAAACCACTAAAATTAAGATTCAGTGAGAGTGAGACAACTATGAGATATGTGCTCTGATTTTGCAGAGGAAAATGATCATGGTTTCTACAGACAAAGCAAAATGAATTTTGATACTAGCTAGTAAAGCTCTGGAGTTGTCCCAGAATCCAAGACAATGCCACAACATGGCCAACACTATGATTGCAACCTAGCGAATTCTTAACAGGGGACACAGATAAAAAGTCAGTGTCTTCTTGGGTACAAACATTTTGAGAAACAAAATACATGTTGTGTTTAGCTAATAATAATGCAATTATTCATTCTTATTCTACCATTTCCCTTTTAAATTTCATAGTTTCTTGTTCCTTTTATCAACATTGTGCTTGCATTTATTTCCTTAATTATTTTGTTTCTATTATTAAAAAACTAATTCGTATTATAAATTTGTATCATAAATTTGTATTTTTATTTCACTTTTTCTACATTAGATTTTTATCTACTTTTGGTAACTAATTAGTATCTCTCTAGGAACTCCATTTCATTTTTACTCATATAAGTTTGGAGTATAGGCTTACTTAAATAGAAAACTATCCTTTTAAATTTTTTGAAATTATAATTACATCATTTCCCCTTCATTCCATCCTATAACCCTCTTTTGTGTCTTTCCTTTTTCTTCAAATCTATAGCCTCCTCCTCTTTAATTGTTCTCTCTCCCCCGTCTCTCTCTCTTTCACACACACACACACACACACACACACACACACACACACGCACGCATGCACGCACGCACGCAAACGCGTGCGCGCTCCTAAGTATATAAACACAACTTCTTCAGACCATTTAATGTCTACCCAGTTTTACTCCAGATCTGATTCCAACAATCCTGTTTTGACCAGCCTGCCCATGGGGCTGCTATATGACAAGGAAATCTTGTCACCTACACTGTGGTGTTCAACACTGACACCAGCTGATGCATTTGCTTCAGTTCTGTCCTGACTGTATTTCTGTCCAGTCTCCCACTTCCTTAGAGAGCTCATACATCAAATATCTAACCCAGGAAACAGACCTTCTTTTATTGTTTCTTTTTATAATAGGGAATCTTTGTACTATCTCTAGGTTTCAACCAGACACCTCTTCTTACTTTCATTTTTTAAAGCAGGTTGCTCTTGGCTCTTTCTCTTGGAGTTTTCCAGGTTGACTTAACTGATTATCTTTCCTATACTTAAGAGGTTCTTAGTTTCTAACTAATAAAACCAGTGTTTCCAATTTTAAGTATTAAGTAACCAAAATTTCGATTTCACCATCCATTCTGTAGCTTGACACAACACATGAGCTGCTCTCCATTTGCTCCATGAATCAGTAGAGTGGTTTAAAAAATGCAGTTAGAGATCCAGACAGCTTGGAATCAAACACACATTCATCTAAATAGCTGTGAGACTTTGGTGAGTGGCTACAGTCATTTGCCTACCTTCTCAGTTTGAAGAATGTTA
Source organism: Ondatra zibethicus (assembly GCA_004026605.1). Taxonomy (NCBI): domain Eukaryota; kingdom Metazoa; phylum Chordata; class Mammalia; order Rodentia; family Cricetidae; genus Ondatra; species Ondatra zibethicus. Next base: position 35,335 of record PVIU01017472.1, read on the forward strand.
GGTAGTAATACTCATGGGACAGTAAGAGGTTAAAGACATCAATATTTGTATGGATTTGTGTCTGCTTTAAAAAGCACTCAATAGCTGTGGCCTATTAGTCCCTAAAGATTTTAGTTCCTAGATCATCCTCTGGCTCTCTCTATAGGACAATTGTACTCTCAGTAACCTCTTCTTCAATGTAATTGTCTTGAACATAGCTTAGACATTGTCTCACTTATGCCTTGGACAGCATTATAATAGCTGGAATTTTTCTAAAATCTCCTTTTCAGTGATTCCATTCTTTGACTACAATCTCCTCTTAGCCATTTTCCTCTATGGCTATTTCATTGACAGTAATTCTTCAGTCCCAGCCCAAACCCACAATCATCGAGTTTATCATATGCTGCTTCTCAAACTCCTCAAATTCTTACTTTAACTTTCATGCAGTCTGAGTGTCATAATGAAACTGTAGATTACTTCTTCTACATATACCCATTATTTGCTGTGATCTTCTTGCTTGGTTGTGCATACTTACCAATGCCCTAGTCAGAGCTAAACCCATTTCCCTCAGTACTAGCCCCCTTTTTATTGATTTTATTGAGATCTACATTTTTCTCTGCTCCCTTCATTTTCTCCCCCTTCACCCCCTCCCATAGCCCCCATGTTTCCAATTTGCTCAGGAGATCTTGTCTTTTTCTACTTCCCATATAGATTAGATCCATATATGTCTCTCTTAGGGTCCTCATTGTTGTCTAGGTTCTCTGTGATTGTGATTTATAGGCTGGTTTTCTTTGCTTTCTGTTTAAAAACCACTTATGAGTGAGTACATACAATAATTGTCTTCCTGGGTCTGGGTTATCTCACTCAATATTATGTTTTATAGATCCATCCATTTGCCTGCAAATTTCAAGATGTCATTATTTTTTCTGTTATGTAGTATTCCATTGTGTAAATGTACCACATTTTCCTTATCCATTCTTCAGACAAGGGGCATTTAGGTTGTTTCCAGGTTCTGCCTATGACAAACAATGCTGCTATGAACATAGTTGAACACACGTCCTTGTGGTACAATTAAGCATCCCTTGTAAATAGCTTCTTTTATGTAAGGTGGATGGCAACTAGTTGAACATATCCTACTGGAATGACTTATCTTCCATCCACAAACTTCATGAAACACAACATCAAATGGACCTTATGTTTTATTCTTTTTAAATGAAATTCTATAACTTTTGCAAAGAACTTATGTCTGTTCTCTAAAAGACAATTTCACATACTCCTCACTCATCCTAAAACCCCACTTTTGCCTATATCTCAGGTGATGATTTTCACTAGCAAAATTATTGAGAAGTGGTTGTATACGAGTTCCTTGACAACCTTTACCCACCTACTTTGCATGTGCATGTATATATTCTTTCTTCTCTCTTTCCATTGGGTATGAGCTAACCATTCCCCCATGGAGCAAAGCCCCCATTCTTACCTGTTGTGCACTCTTATTTCCTATCATTGATGTTAATTTTCTTTTCCCTACTGCCTTCTCAGTCTTTCTCTGTTGATATAGTGTTCTTAAGCTCCCAACATGCTCTTTTCCCTCAGTTAAACTTGAAAAAAATTTTCCTGGCCTTAAATTTTCCTCCATATCATTTCCTCAAACACTTTAATAATTTCCTAATTGTGGAAACTTATCTCTATCTTTCACTAGTCTCTCAAGTTATTACAACTGATAATTATGACTTACATTTAATGTTCTTTAAAAACATAATTCTAAATTTTATCTATACATTGACAATTCCCATGATTAAAATTATATTATGTCTATATGCTAAACAGATGCATCATAAATTAGTATATTTTCAGCCATTCTATTCTTCTACTCCATTGTATTCTTCAGTATTCCCCAAACCACTAGCATCATTATAGTTATTTGGAATTAAGGACATTCTCTGGAGTATGATTTCATTCAGTCACACTGTGAATACAATGTCTAAAAAGTATTCATTCTGCTTTTTAAATATATCTTCAGTCCAAATACATTTGACTATCCCCTTATTTTTATCACCACTCATTCCATTGTTTTCTAGATCTCAAATTCTGTATTCGCTTCTCATGACTTCTGTTACATCTTCTTCCCAGATTAATTTCCAGCAAGTCTCAATACAGCAGCCCAACCCTGTGGTAAAGCCTATTGACAAAATAGCTAAGTTGTGTTGAATTTTCAAATGAAGTAGAACTAAAATACTAGATAAAAGTAACATAGAAGATAGAGATAAATGATAGTAATTAAAGTATTCCTCATTTGTTCTACTAGATAGCAACTAATTAAAGCCATGTATTGCATTTGAGGAGTTACTGGGGGAGGGGTTTTCTATGCAATGAAGCAATATTCAGTGAAACTAATTCCCTGGTATAAATTTTCAATAAAGCTGATGAAAGTGCTATATGCTAATTAGTCTTAAAATGGAAAGAACATTTTTAAACTTAATTAACACTACGTTGTTTTCTGTGCACTGTTGACAGAGACCAAGTTGTATAGGGAACTTCCTTTATGAATGCTACACTTACTATACATGCTAAGAGTGACCTTTCACATTGTGAACTCATAGGTTCCTCTGAAGGAGTCTAATGACGACAAAATTTTATTCAAAGAAGAAAACACCATTAGCAAAGTAAGATTAGAATGGTCTGGCTCCAAAGGGAAAGAGTAATGTATAATTAAATGTATAAACGTATAAATCTTTCCATGATGTTATAAATATAGGTCATCTTGGTCACGCAGTATGCTGCTACTGGTATCATTGCTATCTATGTTGAAGATAGAGACATAGTGTAAGACCTGTACCCATATTTCCAGTGGAGAGGAATGTTTCTGTTCTGTTTGATTTTCCATGCTCTCTGCCTCACTGTCATGTGTGTGCCATTCTCAATTTCATTCCTGTTCCTGATTTATTAAGTGGTTCATCAAGATAGAGTGAGATAGGGTATAAAACAGACATGCTGCTCAAGGAGAAAGACTCAGGGAATACCTGAACTCTTCTGTGTCCCCTTGATCTACTTGCATCTTTTATGAAACCTGACGTTCCTTGGTTGTATAGGTAGAATTACAAGTATACAGCATCCATGAAAAGCAAGGGTAGAGATCTTTATTTTCTCCAATTAGAATATGGGAATCTACACAGTTTAGATCAGCAATTGAGTTTTCAGTTCCATGGGCTTTTGTTTGTTCTTTTGTTTCTTAGCTGCTTATTTGAGATTTCATTTCTTTAAAATTATAACTAAAAAGAATTAAGACTGTGTGAAAATATCATATTTACAGAAATCTCATCCTTCTATGGCATACCCTTTTGTTTTACATTTATTTACTGTGTGTTTACACATGTGTACAGCTTGGTGCACCTGTGGTTGTTAGGTAACAGTTTGTGGGAGTCAATATTTTCCTTCCACCATGTAGGTCCCAGGCATAGGACTCGGGTCATCAAGCTTAGCTGAAAATACCTTTACTCACTGAGACACCTCTTATAGTACATCTTAAGGGGACAATCAGACTAATGGAATGTTCCTAGACCAGAATCTCCAATAAAAAATTGACTTCTTTTCATTTTTCTTTTTCAATTTTCAGTTATTAAAAGTGGTATAATGACAACCCCCAAAACCCTTTCATTTTGTTCCAGAAATTTGATCTTGTTAACTTTTGACAGGCTGCAAATTGCTTAGTTCAGGTTCTCCCATTCCTTATTAGTAGGACTGATAGAGGAGCTGAAGCCAGACTGTGTTCTTGTTGCTAAAATGGACACATAGATGCTGATGCTCAACATGTACCTTCTCTGTTAAATTTTAAATAATCATGCCACTTACAGTTTCATAAGCAGTTCCGCCCTTTATGCACTCAACTAACCACACAAAGTCATGAATTCCACAAGAATGGTGGACATTTGCAAGGCAAAGACCTCTGAAAATAATTATTGAAATGTGTATAGATGCATGGAAGATGAGCCATCTGTGGTTGAGCTCTGTCATATTGTTTGAAGGTATGTGTACTTTCACCACAAATCCCCTAAGAGTGAGGAGGTCAGGGCATGGCATTCTTAAAAGCTTTCATTGGTTAATTTTTAGTGACTAGACAGGCAAATATTTTGTTTCCTCGAGTAGCAGAAAAAGAAAACCAATTTCCATAATCTCAATTTGTTTGTTATCTAAAACACAGAAATGCGTCTGTGTTTCTGCATGGTTTCTTACATAGATTAAAGTAAAAGCAGTAGGAGTCACAAAGTATAGATTGTCATGGAATGAACAAATAGAGCCGTGAATACTGGGCAAGAACTTTTGGCAGCTCTTCCCTGAAAGCTGTGGAGAACCTGCTGCGTAGAGCCCCAAGGCATTCTGACAGTGAAAAAACATGATGATAAATAATGTTTTAAAACATTTAATTAATAACTAAGGCTACAGTGTGGATCTCTTCTTACTCAGACAAAAGAAGGTTGTTTGGTTTTTTTTTTTTTATTTCTTCTTTAGTTACTTTCCCAAGAGGTAAAACACAAAAAATATTGGGAGATGATAATTAGTATTTTTGACTGTATAAACTTTGTAAACATCACAAGATGAATTATGGGGTAATAAAATGGCAGGGCACTAAATGAAATCCATAATGAAAACAACAATAGTGTACCATTGTGGAAAAAGATAATAGAATGTTTAAAAGCATAGGGTCAAGAATCACATAATAAGAGATTATAGCTTTTACTGCTTAAACATGTTCCAGAACCTCTGTTCAGACAAATAAGAGGGCCTGGCATCTAGTAAGGAGGCCACTTGTTTGTTCCAACTGCTCTCTGCTTGTTCATCCCAGCTGCCCAGAACCAAAATAATCACACAGAAACTGTATTAACTAAATCACTACTTGACCCATTTGCTCTAGCTTCTTATTGGGTAACTCTTACATATTAATTTAATCCATTTTTATTAATCTGTGTATCCCCATGTGGCTTTGGCTTACCTGCTGAAGTTTTGGCATCTGTCTCTGGCAGGGCTACATGGCTTCCCTCTTGATTCCTCCTTCTTTCTCCCAGCATTCAGTTTAGTTTTCCCCACCTACCTAACTTCTGCCCTGCTATAGGTCCAAAGCACTTTCTTAATTCATTAATGGTAATCACAGCATACAGAGGGAAATCCCACATCACCTCTCTTTTTCTGTTTAAATAACAAAATAGCTATCAAGCAAGAATTACAGTTACAATATTTATATCTACTTTATCTTTTATCATAACTAAGGAAAACTATAACTATAAATTCTTCAATTCCATCAGACTCCAGAAGGATACAATATTACCTAAGTAAACAGGAAATACATTGTAAGCAACTTCCAACACTCTAAAAATGACAGCAAAATCTCGTTGCCTTGACAGTTAGCCAAAGTTCTTCTGTACCATTGGGGCATCCATCTGCAGCCTACTGGCCCATAGTATCCAGCAGACTTTTCCACGAAGCAGGAAATTTCAAATATAATTCTGCCTATATTGGCAGTTTGTCAGTCACTTTCTCCTGTATCCTACAGAATGTCTGGCAGACTCTTTCACGAAGCAGGAAACCTGAAGGATCATCTCACCTTTAGGCAAATTTAGCAGTCATTTCTCTGTGGATCCTACATGTCCAGTTTATCAAGCAGTCTAGGCAAGAGCAATTTCTTGCCAAATGGTCAACCAACTTCATAAAAGGAGCCTCTTAAATGCCCATCAGCCTCTTGAAGTAGCTTGGTGCTGCCAGGAGCAGATGTGCCTCACTGTCATGAAAAGTCTTAAGTTCTTAAAACATTTAAATGCCATATTCTGAAGGTCTCTGAAAGATTTGAAGAATACCTAACTAAATGAAATGTATCTCTATATATCTAGAAAACATAACTAACATGACTACGATCTTGACTATGATAGATGATTATCTTATTAACCTATATTTCCTAATTATACTTTACATTTTTAAGTGAGCTGCACAAACACAATACCTTAATCAAGAGCAGAAATATACATATAACAAGACTGAGCTTAAATTTGTATCAATAAACTAAGATCTATACCAATGAAAACTTCTATAACATATCCCCTTTTAAATGGAAAGAAGCATTTATAAACAATATTTGGGAATATGGGTATAGTTTTGTTCAAACTCCTTCCTGCTGTTTATTGGATGAGGTAATTTTGGGGGGGTGTTCATGGCAACCTCTCTGGCACATGGTCTATCAAACCATATTAGCCTGGAATGAATCCACAAGTTCTCATACTCTGTGGAAACAAAAGAAGAACCTCTTTTCCAAAGCAACATATCCTTAGATCCAAATTTTGAAGTCAAGATTCCTTTATAATATACATGCTGGTTTAGCTTAGCAGCCCATATATTGAAATGTCTCTCTGTACTTAGCTCCTTCACAGTCAAAAAATTCAAAGAAAACACAATAATATACATAATCTAGACTCTCTGTGAATTTTCCATCTTTATGTAGCTTATTTTTCTTTTTTTCTTTTAATTTATAACTGCCTGTACTCTGTCTCTTTAAAAACTTTGTTTTATATTTTTTAAAA
>PVIU01017473.1:0-41783 GCA_004026605.1 Ondatra zibethicus
CCATATCACTGCTTCTCATTCATGTACTTTCTAATATAAAACACTTAACTAAATTTTAAGAAAGTTTATATCTAAGTTTCTTTAAAACTTAGTTCATATGTATATCAACTACAGACAAAATAACATCAAATTTGGAGGTTTTTCTTTTAGACCTTTTCGATTCTTTATGGATTTCACATCATGCATCCCAATTCCATTCATCTTACCATCCCTTCCTTCATATCTGCCTTCTTCCCTTGCAATTCTTCCCCACCAAATGAAATAAAATTTAAAACAAAAACAAAAAAGCTAACAAACAACAAAAAAAATCTCATTGTGGAAGCTTTAGTGTGACACAGTGAGTCACACAGTATTTCCTTTACTTGTATTTATTTAATGAGTTCATAGATGAGTTGGATGTTGAGGTGGGCTAATGCATATATCTGGTTCTGAGCCTGGGTGGTGGCTGTGTTGGTCAGTAGCCCTCATTGACAGCACCAGGGTGAGCTCTCCAGCATTGCACCAGGTAGTTTACCCACTGCAGCAGGCAGCATCAGGGTCAATTCTCCTGTTCTGACTCCCTTGGGGCCAGATCACCTTTACTCACATCAGTGAGGCCAGCTCTGTTGTGCTGTCCAGATGAGGTACCAACCTACTCTCCCAAGTGCTGCATCTGGTGAGGGGTGTGGTCACCACTCCCTTTTTCCTGCTTTTGGGGCCAGTTTTCCTACCTGTAGTTGGTGGGAGACAGAGCCAGTTCTCCCTAGCCCTGCAGCCACTAAGAGGTGGAGCCAAACCTGTGTGGGCCAATCCTCACTGCTTTCAGTGGTAACATGAGCCATGGACATCAATACAGACTGAGTCTGTGTCAAGGCCAAGAGACTCCAGGACTCTGGTGGCAGCACAGCAGTGACAAATCTCTCAGACACTAATATAGCCCTAGGTGGCAGTCCGGAACCCTGCCATTCATGTGGCCCTTGGTGGAAGCACAGTCCATGGATATCAACACAGACCCCAACTGCAATTGAACCACAGACTCAGACATGGCCCTTATCAGCAAATTTGGATTTTAAAAGCAGGACTTAATTCCTAGGAATCACTTGCTAGAAATATGACTTTAAATTGAATGAGTTCTTTAGATTCTAATGTGAGAGGGCTCTAAGAAGGTAGAGGACTTTCCATAGTGTCTCATTTTGATAAGTTATTGTTAAAATACAGATAAAATATCTGTGTCAGATCCCTGCCATTTCAGTGAATGTTAGTCCCTGATGCTTCTCTGCTTTGCCTACTGAAAACTGATTGCTAAGTATTGACATATATGCTTGTATATTCATGAAGTCTTTGAAGTTATTCAGGCATAGTTCCTGATGCCCAGGATATGGCAGTAAAGGATCAATCTTGTCTTGAGGTCACTGACTAGTAGAGCAGGGAGGGGGTGTCTGAAATGTGTGTCTTTGGGAATTGACAAACATAACTTCAAGTAGAGCAAACCAGGGTAATATGAGATTAGGGGAACAGTGATATCTTATACATGACACCAGGACATAATACTGAACTGAAATGGTTACAGAAGGAGGAAACCTGGAGAAATAAAGGCAGGGGGAGTCAGAGAATGCACAAGAGAGGGTCTCAGACAGGGGAAGTACCTGGGAAGTTCAAAGCATAGGATAGCATCCCGGCTCTGAAGGACCTTTATGGGACGGTTGTAGCACAATTAATAAACCCCAGAGACAGTTATGGGGTTCAACCTGAAGGTAAGAAAAGCAAAACATCCAGCCACTGCTTTTACCTCTATTTCAGTCTGAAATGACAATCCTGCCTCCAGGAATCTCAGAATGAGACTGTGTGAGAGTTGTCTCCCCCTATCTCATATTCCTTTCTAGGACTGGGATTAAAGGCATGCACCGCTACTGCCCAGTTTCTATGGCAAACTAGTGTGGCTACTGGGATTAAAGGTGTGTGTTGCCACTGCCTGGTCTGTAAGGCTGATCAATGGGGCTGTTTTACACTCTCATCTTCAGGCAAGCTTTACTTATTAAAATACAAATGAAATATCACTACAGAAGGGGCAAACAGAGAGACCTCTACATGGTTCATTAGTCCTCCCCTGGCTTCTTCCTTTATTCTAGGTCCTGAATATATATTCTGTGCTGTGATGAACAACAGCAAGAACCCTTCAGTGTCTAAAGGGAGAAAAACAAAAACAAGCAAACGACAAAAGAAGGGATGATAGAGATGGGGGTTTAAGGTTTTGGGAGGTTTTGGTTTAAAATAAAAAGGTAAATTGAAATCTATAAGCCTAGCACAGCAAATGTGCTAGGCTCCTCTGATAGATACACAAGAAAAATGTGCTATGTACACGCCATGACTTGGATCCAGCTGTGGCCATTGCAAGTCTGGGACTGAGACTTTGCTTTCCTGTTAAGCAGAAAAGCAATAAAGACTTTATATTGTACATTGGTCACTGAATAATAACCCACATTTTTAAAGACAGTGCTGTTTGAATTGCTTAGACAAAATTCAGGAAATGGGGTACTTTACAAGCAGCTGAAAAGAAGTCATAAACTCGGCAATAATATTTCCAGCAGCTAAGGCACCATGAGCAATAGCCTGTAGGTGGAGAAAAGTAAGGGAACAGGGAAAGCCTGTAACTGCACAGTTTACCCTATCAGGAAACTGGGAAAGTGGTTTAATTGGCCCTACCTGAATGTCAAAGAACAAGTATGGCAACATCATCCCTACCCATCCCAGATGCGGAATCTGATAAACAAAGAGACTCAATTGACTTGCCTATCCCTACCTAGGGAGCAGGTGACAGGATACAAGTTCAAAGACAGGAGCACTGGCTTCCAGAGGCTATGCCCTTGATTTCTTACCATATGGCAACAGAGCAGTGCAGGAACACATACAACAAGGACACTTTACTTATGGAAATATTACTTTAAACTCTGCTAAAATAATTTTAGAAGTTTATCTCATCACTATTCACAGGCCATGCATTGCTGAAAGACAAGGTGTTGATTCATCTTTCTTAAATATAAGAGCCAAACCAACTGCCACTGGAACATATCAGATCTGCTAAATTACCTGTGGACAGTAAATATAAGCACATTAAAGATGCTTCAGTGTTAAATTTATCTCTTTAAGAGCAAAGGATTTCTATCTTCATATTAAAAACACACAAATTCACTAATTTATATGTCTTTTATAAAGTTGAGTAAGGATTTTTTTCATTATAAGAAACAACAGAGAAGTATTTCAAAATAGAATTTATATTAACTAAGGCATTTTTTTCCTCAGAGTATCTCAGAGGCACATTTTACCCTTAATTCTGTTTTCTTTAAGATGGTTCTTACTGCCTGAGAAAGAATGACAGAGGAAGAGTGTGTGGTCATCTAAGTCTCTGAATTTGAAGCATTCCAAGGTGGCTGACTAAATCCATGTAAAACCTGAGAAAGCTTGGAAAAGAATTCTAGACACACACACACACACAATCACACACACACACACACACAATCACACACACACAATCACACACACACAATCACACACACACAATCACACACACACAATCACACACACACAATCACACACACACAATCACACACACACACACACAGAGAGAGAGAGAGAGAAAGAGAGAGAGAGAGAGTTTACCCAGATTTTTTTTCAGCTGATGGCTGCCACAGCTCCTTTAAGAGAGGTCTTCCTGATTCAGTAATAGAAACCACTCCCCACGAAGTTTCAAAACAGTGGCTTCCTGGTCTGTGCTGCCAGCATGAACTCTGGCTCTTTCAGGAGGCAGAGCACTTGAATGGGATTTGTGAGCAGCACAATCTGCTTAATGGCATGACATGGACCCGCTGCATACCTGGAACTGGGGTGGTGTGCACAGCTTGCAGAGGTGGTGAACATGTCTGTGCCATGGTGGACTGGGCAGAGCCAAAAGGCAAAGCAGCCTCAGTCCTAGTAATGTCACTTAACATTTTAAGAAGTACTCCTGGACAGAAAAGGATTTCAGAGACACAAAAAAACAGATTCAGACAGAATTAAACCTCTAAACAAGACACAGTATGTTTTTAAAATGTATGTAGAATTGGGAAAGAGAAGAAAAAGAGTGTAGGAGTTATAAAAAGAAGTAAATTGTTTTTAAAAAATAAAACGAAATCTTGAAAGAGATAGAGTAAACTTGTAGAAAAGGTAATAGAGTAAGAAAAAGAAGCCTCATAAAGATGGAATATACACACAGTCTGGATTATGTATATTATTGTATTTTCTTTGAATTTTTCCATATTCTTTTATTTTCTTCCATTCCAAAAAAAAGAAATAAAATTTTTACATTTCCTCCCCTTCTCCCAGTCCCCTCCTGCTCCCCCCACACCCCCTCCTTCCCCCTGCTTCCTTAAAAGATGGCATGGTGCCCTGCCCTGTGGGAAGTCCAAGGCCCTCCCCCCTCCAACCTGGCCTAGGAAGGTGTGCATCCAAATAGACTAGGTTCCCAAAAAGATATTACATGCAGAAGAGACAGGTCCTGGTGTCATTGTTGATGCCTTCTCAGTCAGCCCCCATTGGCAGCCACATTTAGAGAGTCCAGTTTGATCCCATGCTCGTTCAGTCCAGGTCCAGCTGGATTTGGTGAGCTCCCATTAGATCAGGCACACTGTCTCAGGGGTTGGTCCAGCCCCTCGCGGTCCTGACTTCCTTGCTCCTCTTCTCCCACCTTCTGCCTTTCGACTAGACCTTGGGACCTCAGTCCATTGCTCTGATGTGAATGTGGGTCTGTCTCTACCTCCATCCATCGGACAAAATTTCTATGGTGGTGATCAAGATATTCATCAATGTGACTCTGGGACAAGGCTAGTTCCAGCACCCTCTCCTCTGCTGCCCAAATACGTAGCTGGGGACATCCCCGTGGACACCTGGGATCCCCTCCCGGGCCAAGTATCTTGCCAGTCCTAAAATGACTCCCTTAATGTAGAAATCTTATTCCCTTCTCCAATATCTACCTTTTGTATTTTCTTTGAATTTTTTGACTTTAGAAAGACATCTGATTCTGGGGACTGCTAAGCTAAACCAATATATATGTTTTAAAGGTTTCTTGACTTCAAAATTTGGGGTCTAATGATATGTTGCTTTGGAAAAGGGGTTCTTCTTTTGTTTCTACAGTGGATGAGAACATGTGGAATTCTTCCAGACTAATGTGATTTGATGGACCAAGACCCCCTGATAGGTCATTGTGAGCCCCCCCAAATTACTTTGCCCAACAAAAAGCAGGAAGCAGTTTGGAGAGAACTACACCCAAATTCTCTAAATGATTGTTCATGAATTTGTACATTTAAGGAGAATATGCTATAGAGATTGCATTGGTATGGATCTTAGTTTATTGATACAAATTTATCTCAATTTTGTTATATGTATATTTCTGCTCTTGATTAAGGTATTGTGTTTATGCAGCTCATTTAAAAACACAATGTATAATTAAGAAATTCAGGTTAATAGATAGTCATCTATAATAGTCAAGTTTGTAGTCACGTTAGTTAGGTTTTGTAGATATATAGAGCTATATTTCAGTGTTCTTCATATCTTTCAGAGACCTTCAGAATATGGCATTTAAAATGTATTAAAAACTTAGGCCTTTTCATGACAATGAGACACATCTGCTCCTGGAAGCACCAATCTTCTTCAAGAGGAATATGGGCATCAAAGAGGCTCCTTATGGAGTTTGCTAACCATTTGGGCAGGAAACTGCTCTTGCCTGGACTGCTTAATGTTATGCTGTGCGAGTGTGAAAAATCCAAGTTTGGAGCCCCACCAATCCAAGAGAAATGTGTTGTGGCAGTACACATACAAAACCCCAGAGCTAGGGGAACTCTAAGACAGATGGATCCCATGAGCCTACTGGTCAGAGAGTGCAGCTGACCCAGTGAGGCCAGGCTTAGGGACAGACTCTTATCTCAAAAAATAAAATGAAGAATAACAGGATAAAACCTGATGTCATCATCTGGACTTCACATATATGCAAATACATATGTGTACACACATTCATTATATCTATACAAAAATAGGAAGAGAGAAGGGGCTTTAAGTCTGAATATGCTTTGAAATTTACAGAATTTTAAATCATCTACTTTGATGATTTGACAGTGTCACTAGAAACAAGGTAGAGAATAGAGCTAATCTCTAGTTGTTGAACATGTTTTATGAAAACAGAAATTCACAAAACTTTCTCAGATATTTATGAACAGTAGAAGCTATTTTATTTCACAAATTAAAATTACCATCTGTCTGTAATACATACATTGTCACATACATGCAAATGTACACCACTATATTCACAAATCTTGAGAGAATCCCTAAGACCATGGATCTGAAAAAGCTAAGATTTTTTTTGATGGAGAACAAATTTATAGAACCTTTAGAAGGGTAAGCATTTCATAATAGAATAAAATGGGTGTTGCAGACAGGATCATAAGCAGGGGTAAAAGCAGCAACACAGGAGTCATTTATATTTGCTGGCACCTAGAAAGTGTCACTGTGACAGAAACGGTCTACATGAGGGCTGAGACATGGCTCAGCAAGTAAGAAGGCTTGTCGTGCAAACAAGAAAACCTGATTCCAGCTATAAAGCAGAGTGGACACACACACACACAAAGGACAAGAAGTTTCATAAGAAGAGTACAGGAGAATAGACAAGGAACTAAGGCAAACTTCTAGACTAGGAATAGGCTCACTGTATGAAATCATCCTTACGGTAATGCCATTATGAAAGTGACACTGTGCTGTCCCCATGGTATGGATAGTCTGAGCAAGAGAACACTTGGGTGATGATACGATTAAATAAGAAATGTAAAAGCAACATTTCAAAGGCAGGTTCTACAGAATTGAACTCTATCTGGGTACTGATATAGATAGGCAATTCCAATTAGATAAAAAACATGAAAAATACCTCTCTGTAAATCATCTGGTAGCCTTGACTTTGCTTCATTTTTTATTTGCATCAAAACAAGAATCATAACTGACTGATTTATCTCCTACTCGCAACATTTAGCTCAAGGACATGCGTCCCGCCACATGTCTTATCAGAATTTCATGCATCAGACATTTGGAGATTTACCCTCTGGTGGCTTAAAAGATGTTTGAGGTCAGAAGAAAATTTAATATTCTCTCTCCTTCTCCCCCACTCTCTTTCTCCCTCTCATTAGCTTTCTCTCTCTTTCACATTGAGATTACACTAAAATTGTTTTAGATTCAAAACTTTCTCCTGCACAAATAAGATAACTAATGTAATTGGAAGAGATTTGAGTCACCCAGATGTTTATGCACTTGTGATTGACAGGGCCTCCCTGGGGCACTCTCATTTGCAGTTAGAGACACAATGGAAAGGCGGTCTCAGAAACAGCCAACAGTCACATGAATTCAGATGTCAACCCAGCCCTTTTGGTTACAGCCCTGGAGTGTAACATGGTTACACTATGTCTCACATCAATTTCTCAGTTTTGCTAATTATAATGTTACAAAGACTGTCTTACAAAGGCTGGCATCTTAATGAATGGCAATCTTAATAACTTTCCCTCCCATTTTCATTGGTAGCAGAACAAAACATTTTTATAACAAAAGAAATTTCTTTTACCTGCAGTATAGGGAAGGCTAGGTAGAAGCAGGTTGCAAAATGTGGATACCTGAACTAGGAATTTGAAAGGTAGAGAAAGGGATGGAACAAACACTGAATATGTTGCTAGTGTCTCAACCGCTAATGCCATCATGAGGAATGAAGACTTCCACAAATGAATTTTAGGAAAACAAAGACATTCAGACTGCAGTATTTAAAAAAATCTGGAAATGCACATTTCTTCTCCTTTAGAAATGTGTGTAATCAAAGGCTAAAAAATTAAAAGGAGGAGTGGATATGAATGGGGTAGATAAAAAAGGGGAGGAGAAGAAAGAGGGAAAACTAGTTGATATTTAAAATAAATGAAAAAAGTTATTTAAATAAAAATAAAATTAAGGTCTATGGGATGGGTTTATGTGGTGAAGGTGGACTCTTCATAAATATTAATGATCTTACAATGGAGGCTTGAGAAGAATCTATTGTACCTATATTTCATGAGAAGGAACTCTATATGAATGAGAAACTGCCACCTAAAACAGAGCCCTTCAAGTGCTTTGATCTTGGACTTCTCAGCCCCAAGAATTGTGAGAAATTATTTATGTTGTTTATAAGCTACTAACTAAAAGCATTTTGTTTTAGTTACACAGACCATGACAACATGTCAGGAATTATCAAAAGACTCACAAAATGTAGCTTTAAAAATGTTGCATGTGTTTTGGGCAAGGAAATAGATGTGGATCTGTTTGTATTCTTCTACATGCTGACATCCAGTTATTCCAGCACCATTTGTTGAAGATGCTCTCTTTTTTTCATTGTATAATTTTGTCTTCTTTGTCAAAAATCAATTGTTAATGAGATTTTGGGTATACATCAGGGTCTTTGTTTTGATTCTATTGATCCACCTCTCTGTTTTTATGGAAGTCCAAGAGGCTCAAAGTCCTCAACAAAAATTGAGTTACACTGAACCTGATAAAAGAGAAGATGGGAAATATCCTTGAATGCATTGGTACAGGGGACAACTTCCTGATCATAACACCAGTTGCACAGATACAAAGATTGGAATTAATAAATTGGACCTTAAGAAGCTTTTTAACTTCTTTAAGGCAAAGAGTACTGTCAATAAGACATAACAGCAGCCTACGGAATGGAAAAAGATCTTCATCAACCCTACATCTAACAAAGGGTTGATCTCCAAAATACATAAAGAACTCAAGAAACTAGACATCAGGAAAAAACTCAATTAAAAAATAGGGTACAGATCTAAACAAAGAATTCACAACACAAGAATCTCACATGGCTGAGATATACATTTAAAGAATTGTTCAACATACTTGGCCATCAGAGAAATGCAAATCAAAATGACTCTGAGATACCATCTTATACCAGTAAGAATGGTTAAGATCAAAAACACTAATGACAGCTTGTGTTGGAGAGGATGTGGAATAAGGAGAACACTCCTCCATTGCTGGTGGGAGTGCAAACTTTTACAACCACTTTGAAAATTAATATCGTGATTTCTCAAAACATTGGGACTCAATCTACCTCAAGACGCAAGTATACTACTGTTAGGCATAAAGCTAAAGGAAGTTCAGTCATACTACAAGGACATTTGCTCAACTATGTTCACAGCAGTGTTACTCATAATAGCCAGAACCTGGAAACAACATAGATGCCCCGCAACCAAAGAATGGATATAAAAATTGTGGTATATTTACACAATGGAGTATTACTCACCTGCTAAAAAGAATGACATTATGAAATTTGCAGACACATGGATAGAACTAGAAAAAAAATATACTAAATGAGGTAAACCATACCCAGAAATACAAACATGGAAAGAACTCACACATAAATAGATATTAGTTATCATGTAAAGGATAACCAAACTACAGTCCATAGTTCCAAACAAGCTAGGTAACCAGTGGTACTAAAACAGGGATGCATGGATTTCCCTGGGTGGGGGAAATAAAAGAGATTTCCTGGAAGACTGAGGATGGGTAGGGATGGAAACATGAGGCATCAGGTTGAGGGGTGGTTGGCAGGAAAGAGTAATGAAAGAGATGATTGGATAGAGGGGCCATTTCAGGGTCAGGTAGAAACCTGATACAAGGGAAACTCCCAGAAATCTACAAGGATGATGCCAATAGTATCTAGGTAGTCTGAATTGGCTTTCTCCTGTAATCAGATTAGTAATTACCAAAATTGTCATCAGGCCTTCATCTAGTAACTGATGGAAACAGATACAGAGATCCATAGCCAAGTACTGTGCCAAGTGCAGAGAATCCTATTGTAGTGAGGGAGAAAGGATTATGCAAGGCAGGATGCCAGGGTCATCAAAAGGGAACCCACAGAAGCAATTGTCCTGCTCATGAGAGTTCACAGAATTTGGATCAATGGTTAGGAAGCCAGCATGGGTCCAGCTTAGGCCCTCTGAATATGTGTGACAGTTATGTAGGACTCCTGGCAGTGGGCGTGGGGCCTGTCCCTAATGCTTCAGCTGACTTTTGGGAATCTGCCCCTAATGATGGGTTGCCTTGACAAGCCTTAATACAAGAAGAGGAGCTTAGTTCTACCTCAACTTTATATGCATGCTTTATTACCATCCAAGGGAAGCCTGCCCCATTTTGAACAGAGGTAGAAGAGGGGCAAATTGGGGAGAGGGGCAGAGAGAAGGTGGGGGGGGAAGGAAATGAGAAGAGGGGGGAGGGAAAATTGTGTTTAGTATGTAAAATAAATAAAAAATGATAAAAAAATATTGTATGTGACCAGATGACATACAGAATTATATTGTTAGAAGTGTGGATTTTGCTCAGTGGCAGAAATTTTCTCATCATGCCATCCCAAGCTGAAGAGATCAACCCAGCTCATTCTACCAGCTAAGGACAAACAAAGATTTTTGAAGCATTTACCTAAAATATTCTATTATTAATAAAAACTCAGGAGTCAGATACTTGGGTACAGACATGATAGATCAAGAAAGAAGTGGAAGAATGGATAGCTGACCCTTTCTCTCTACCTTCCCAGATCAAAAAGACCACAAATTTGTTCAAGTCCCTTCCTAACTTGTCCCATGTCTCTCTCTCTGGTTGATTTAAAATCTCTATGGCTAATTACAGTCAGCATGACTTGAACTCTGCCCCTTCTTTCAAGGATTAACTTTATTAACAGTGTCATAGTGTAAATATCTTGTAACATGTCCCCCTTGGTCTAAATAAAAAAGAAAGATTTTAATGATAGCATAGTAAAATATATATGCCATAAGAATAACTATCAGATAAGAATGCCATTTAGAATTTCCAATCCATTTGTACTTGGCAAGTTTAGAGAAATTATTCTGTTACCTATAGTATCTTGATGAGTTCAAAGTTTTATATGTAAGCCACTTTCTATCATAACTTGTATTACCATTCCAGAATATGTCTTTTTTTGACCTTATAACATTTTCTTAGATAAACAAGTTAAGCTTTTATGTTTGTCAATCTGATAAACTTTATATCTCTTAAAAATTTCCTTTCTGAATTTGGTGACAGTAATAACAACAACAACAAAACCAGTATAACTATTTAGTCTTCAACTTCACCAGAGATCCAAGAAGAATGAAATATTACCTGAGTAAACAGGAAATGGAGAGCAATCAACTTTCCAAGATATAGAAATGACAGAGACATCTGGTTGCCTGGACAGTTACCTAAGGTTCCTCTTTATCCTCCCAAGCCTATGTACATTTATCCAACACTGTGACCCATTTAGAGGTATTTTTTTATCTGAATTTGTCTTTATTGCATATCTGTAATTATTTTTTGTTCAGGAGCGCTTCTTTTTTTAATTTTGTTTTTCCATTCAAAAAAAATTTTACATTTCCTCCCCTTCTCCCAGTCCCCTCACACTCCCCCCACCTCCCGCCCTCCTCCTGCTTCCTTAAAAGAGGGCATGGTGCCCTGCCCTGTGGGAAGTCCAAGGCCCTCCCCCCTCCACCCTGGCCTAGGAAAGTGTGCATCCAAATAGACTAGGTTCCCAAAAAGGTAATACATGCAGAAGAGATAGGTCCTAGTGTCATTGTTGATGGCTTCTCAGTCTGCCCCCATTGGCAGCCACATTCAGAGAGTCTGGTTTGATCATATGCTCGTTCAGTCCTAGTCCAGCTGGATTTGGTGAGCTCCCATTGGATCAGGCACACTGTCTCAGTAGGTGGACCAGCCCCTCACGGTCCTAACTTCCTTGCTCATCTTCTCCCACCTTCTGCCCTTCTACTGGAACTTGGGAGCTCAGTCCATTGCTCTGATGTGAATGTGGGTCTCTGTCTCTACCTCCATCCATCGGACAAAATTTTAGGACTGGCAAAATACTTGGCCCTGGAGGGGATCCCAGGTGTACACGAGGATATTTGGGCAGCAGAGGAGAGGGTGCAGGAGCTCTTCTTAAAATGCTAAGCGCTTCTTAAAATCTTAAGCTGCACCATTGATAGGGGAAATACTGGACTGCTCAGCCCAGTCCAGCATGGAGGAGCTGTTTGCTGCCTCTGAGAGGCAAGTACATTGCCCCATTTTTAGGCACACAGCCTGTCTATGTTGCGATTAAGCAAGTTGTAGCATGTTGTTCACAAACCCCATTTAAGTGTTCGGTCTCCTGAAAGAACCAGTTTGTGCTTATCCCCTGTTGCGATCAATCTGGATGCCAAAATTTTGGTGAAATTATTGTTACATCCTTGCATGTATCCAATAAACCTTCATTTATAATTCCTTTTTAAAAAATATTTTCAACTTTAATCTTTAATCATTTATACATATATTCTAAAATACTTGTTTTATAGTCTCTCCTGAAAACTTTGTTTCATCTACTATAGCTATTCTGTCATCCAGAAAAATATAGTTTTTATCAATAGATATATGTCTTTTAATTGCTCTGTGGATGAGTTTCTTCAATGCTGACAGGGAATGACAGAACTGAATTTGATATTGGGGCCTGTGAATGGTGAGCATTGTAGTACAAATGGGTTTCCTGTGGCAGGTGCTTTTGGTGTCAGCCCAGGAATCAAGGGGAGACTAAGACAGGAAAAGACTATGATGGGAAAAGCCAGAGGCTCTTGGTAGCATGGAGATGTAGCAGTGTTTCATATCACATGTGGAAATCATATGAAATGTTTACCTAAAATGTTCTATTATTAATAAAAACTTGGTAGTCAAATATTGGGGTCCCTCTCTCTCTACATTCCCAGAACCAAAATTCCATGAATCTCTACAAGACCCTCCCTATCTCCTCTTTATCTCTCTATCTTGGTCTTCTAAAATATCTATAACTAATTGATACCAGTTAGGCATGGATTACACCCCTCAATTCAAGGTTTAATTTTATTAACAGTCTCTGAGTGTCACAGTACAATGAAATATACCTCAACCGATCTTCAAAAATATTGGTAGAAGATTCATATATGATTCTGGAATAGAAAACTGATACCCATCATGTCAGACATAAGGAGAAAGTGAGTCTCATTATTCCCTAGGGTTCCATTGAGATCACTCTTGGCTTAAGATCTAAGAAGTATGTGATCATAATATCGCCCAACTTTCATCTCGCTGGTTCAGAAACAAGTGCCTCTCTGTAGACCCATTCTAAGTTTTAATATCCTTACATCCTGGCTGATTTACTACAAATGTGGTTAGAAAAATAAAATTTCACTTAGAAAGAGAGATAGAGAAAGAAAAAGCATTAAAGAATGCTACCTTTGGATATTTGCGATTGTGATAAAGGTAGGGACAAAGAGCCTAAAACACCTTCTCTAGGTCCCTGTGGGTAATATTCATTGATAATCATAGTACCATTAAATGTGTCCTTTGAATCAGAAAATAGAATTCTAGAAGGTAGTCCCTGTAGATTCTGCTACATTTTGATTTTTATAAAGTTCTGTAATGCCTTCCTAAATGTTTGTTCCTCTTGGAAAAATCAATGACATGAAACATATTTCATAATTGATATTAGAAATATAGGGCTTCAGCCAGGTGGTGGTGGAGCATGCCTTTAATCCAATAACTCAGGAGGCAGGGGTAGGTGGATTTCTGTGAGTTTGAGTCCAGTCTGGTTTATAGAGTGATTTCTAGGATAGCCAGAGCAACACAGAGAAATCCTGTCTTAGAAAGAAGAAAAGACTGGGATGGGGGAAATTTTTCAAAATGAGAGAATTTATAAGCATTATGTAGTTGTTTCCTTGGCTATTCTGACTCACATAAATAATTGGTACTAATTAATATTTTGGAAGAGTGAAGTTGCGTTTAACTCTTGGCTAAATAATTGGTACTATCAAGAAAGCACATTTGTATCAAGGGAACCTCAGTGTTCTTGCTTTTGCAATTTCTTTCCACTTTACCCATTGTTCTGGGTAAACTCGTGAGGCATTATTGCGCCTTCCCAGGGAGCTCCATCTTTGCCTAACGCATTCACCCTTTGATCTCCTTTTGCATACAGAGACAGAGGTGTAACTCTGAAAGCATTTGTGTATATTTATACCTAAGACTCATTGCTTAAAAGCAAGAGAAAAAGTAATTGGCAACATACACATGTCCCAGAGTCTCTTAATTTCTCAGCTCTTCACGGGAGTATGTTTTCACCTTATTTAGGATTTGATGTGAGTCCCTTTATAAAAATAGTATCTATTTAAATGGGAAGAGCTTTTCTCTCTATCATCTTGAAGCCAAATGTTTTTCTAAAAACATTCTCTTTTTCTCCCAGCACAGAAAACAGATTCCAAATGAATTTAAAGTTCACAAAATCCCTAAAAGTTATATCTGAATTGTAGCAGTAAATTCACACAAGTGCCAAAATGAAAATAAACAAATTAAGAACTGCCCTGTGAATTCCCCCTACATCTGTCTATCTGTTTTACATGAATAAACTATACATGCAAACTTATGATATATTCATTGCCGTATTTGTTTCCTATGAAGATTTTATAGAGTGATATTTGAGGTAGGCGGGATATAGAGACAATATTAACTGTTGATTAAATTACACTTTTCTGGCTTAAGATGTGAAAGGAGAAAAAAATACCTCTTTGTAATCTGCTTTTTTTAACTTAAAGTTTTATTGATACATAGTCTTAGTGAATTTTTATTACAACCATTTGTTCTTAAATCAGCATATGCAGTAATGGGATTTACTATAGCTTTTTCATGTGTGATTTTCATTGATCCTCATCTTCTAGTCTTCTCTCCATCTTTTTCCTTCCTTCACTTGCACCCTTTCCCCCACCTACTTTCATATCACATGCAGTTTATCACTGTCTTAAAATTTCTCAGTACTTCCTTAAGAGCTCCTTTCCCCTCCCATGTTCCCTTTTCTTATTTAAAACACCCTCTTTCCCATCTGTTGTTCAGAGTTAGGGACATACTAGTCCTGTGTAAGTTCTTTATGTATTAGAATCTTAGTCTACCCACTTGATAATTTAGACTTGTATTTAGATGTTACCTTGATGTTTAAAGATCCAGAGCTATATAAAAGAATATCTTTCTGTTACCATGTTGCTGTGAATAGAAATTTCCCTCAATAACAATTCCATTGTGGGAAGGAGTGGGGTTGTAGCAGGCAGAGCTTTAGAAGCAGCATATTATCCTTCAGCCCTGTCAGCTGTGCCTATTACAAACTTAAGGAACAGCACTGAGTTTGCTATGTACGTGATGAACATCAAATATTTTAGTGTTTGTCTGACTTTTTCACCAAGCTGCCATAGCTTCCTAGTCCCTCTGATGAGAAATTCTAGTCTCAACTGCTTTCTAAAATTAGAGAAATACATAGTGCGCTCTAAAACCAAAAGAATTGTCCTTACAATGAGACAATGTCCCCTGGTCTGCTCCTTTGAAACACTATGGGGGTCATTACCCTTTAAATAGAACATTCTTTCCAATATTTAGAAATAGCTATAATAATTCACTAATCTTAACTTCCGAGGCTATGTTGCTTCTATTTATCTAAGTATTATGGTATACTTTATTATTGACAGTGGTAGTTGTTTATATGAATCTATAGTACTTTGGTGATATGGGAGGTCCTTCTGTATATGTGTTTTTCTTATTGGTTGATGAATAAAGCTCTTTTAGACAATGACTTAGGAAAGTAAAACCATGCAGGAAATCCAAACAGAGATACACAGAGAGTCAAAGAGATGCCATGTAGCAGCCAAAGGAAAAAGATGTCAGAATATTACTGGTAAGCCACAGACTCGTGGTGATACATAGATTAGTAGAAATGGGTTAATTTAAGATTTAAGAACTAGCTAGAAATATGACTGAGGCATTGACCAAACAGTGTTGTAATTAGTATAGTTTCTGTGTGATTATTCGGATCTGGGCAGCTGGGAAATGAAAGCATAGACTCCTTCCATGCTTTAGTATTTCTAACACATTTCTGTATATGTCATTGTTTCTTCTCTTTGGTTGTTGTTGTTGTTTGCTTTGCAGTGCTAAGACTGAATCTTGGGCAAGCACTTTGCCACTGAGATGGACTATATTTTTGACGATTTTTTCAGGTTTTATTATTTTGTAATATTTATTTTTATTTTTAATTACATGTATGTACATGTTTCTGCATATATATGTATGAGTACAAGTGCCCATGGAGGCCAAAGGCATAGGATCCCCCAGAGCTGAAATTATAATCTGCTGTGATCTATCCAATGTAGGTGGTGGGAATCAAAGCTCAATTCCTCTGTAAATGCAGGGCATACTCTTAACCACTGAGCCATTTTTCTACTCCCTTAGTTTTATTATTGAGGCAGTCTCACTAAGTTGTCAATGCTAGCCTAGTAGCATTGTGACCCATGCCACCAGTCTTAGTTAGGGTTTCTATTGCTGTGAAGAAGCACCATGGCCACAGAAACCCTTATAAAGGAAAATATATAATTGGGGTGGCTTACAATTTCATAGGTTTAGTCTATTATCATCATGGTGAGAAACATAGCAGCATTCATGAATACATGGTGCTAGAGAAGCAGTTGAGGGATCTACGTCTTGATCTGGAGGCAACAGAAAGCAACTGCATGTCATACTGGGTGTAGCTTGAGCATAGGAGACCTCACCTCCCCACTCAAACCATGACACACTCCCTCTAACAAGGCTGCACCTACTCCAACAAGGCCTCACCTCCTGATACTGTTACTCCCTATGAGAACCATTTCTTCCAAACTACTACACCACTCTTCAGCAGGATTCCTTTTTTCTTAAGTGTGTGTGTGTGTGTGCATGCGCATGTGCGCAAACAGACATCCTTATGTATACATGTGGTCATGTGTATACCAGGACCCTTCATATGGATGTCAGAGGACAACTTTGGGTGTCAGTCCTGACTGTCCTCTGTCATAGAAACAGGGTTTCTGACCATAAGAATATAGGAATTCTCCTGTCTCTGCCTCACATGTACATCAGAATCACTGGAATTTCGGATATCTACTATGCTGTCTTGCTTTCCATGATTTAGCTTAATTCAAACTCAGGCCCTGATGGTTGCAATTTCCATGTACTCACACAATAACAACTGTGTGTTCTTAATTTTCTAAATGAAGAAACTGACGCTCAGGCAAGATAAGTCACATACTTAATAATAATTTCCACCAGGACTTATTAGATAGCAGGTACATAGCAAACTCTCAGGATATAGGAAAAATTTCAATAAAACTGATGCTTCTCTCATTTACAAGCTGATGAGAAAGATATGAGTTGTTTTTAATCATGTTACATATTATTCAAGTAATACAGCAGTCCCAGGATTAGGGGTTTGGCATAAGTCTGTCTCCTAAACTCAGTAAATCTGTGGTCTTCACTATGATGTCCCCCCAACATATTAATGAAGCCCTTTTAGATGTATCTTTTGGTAGCAAGTTATGTTAACATAAGACCTTCTCAAGGTGGGAATTTCACATAGAAAAAGTTTATACAGATTTCAATCAAATAATCTTATCATTTTCTTGTTCTCATTCTTAGCTGCTTGGATTCTTATTCTATCATCCTTACATGCTAGCACTTACTTTCTGCTTCTTCTTCAAGGTTTCTTCATTTCATCTATATGAAGCAAAGGTATCCCCAAGAGTTTAGTGTGAAAGAAAGGGTAATCACATATTATTACTTGCACAGTGGGTGAGATGCTCACCAGGGAATTTTTAAGCCCTTGCTGTGCAATGAAAACACTGAGTTAGAGGACATGAAAATGATATTTAGGCATTAGAAAATTTATGATCCAATATATTTTAGAAGACATGCTGCTTCAAAATCTCTTTCTTCGGAGGTTATGAGAAAGAAGTGAGAACATACATTGCTAAGAATGAATGAGCATCACTTCCTGTACCCTGTTTGAAACAAAGCAACCGCTAGCCCAAACACCAATGATAAGGACACATAAGAATTCTAGCTGCCAAGCCTCAACCAAATCTAAGCTATGGCTCCAAACCCTTGACAGTCTTTTATTTTTTATTTTTGCTATTTCCATATTATTTACCATTCAGGATTCAGCTATTATCCATAAGTGGTTACATAGCAGTAAACCAAATTAGTTTTTTTTAGAAATCAGTCTTTACTTTAGGGTCTTCCTTGCATTACCTATTTCTACTCTACATAAATTGTCTCTGGTTCTATAAATGAAACTCTCGATGGGCTCCTTACAAAAGAATTGCATTATAAAATAAAGATCTATTTTTGTCTTTGAACTTAAATCATTTACAGAATTTGCTTTCTTAATATTTATTCATTTCCAAGAAACTGATCTATTTTATATCAGCTCTATTGTAGTTATAATGTAAGATGTAAGGCACTCTTACATTGTCTTAAATTTATAGTTTATAGAGAATACAAACAGTAAAATATTTTATCTGCCTCTATATGTACTTTCATCCTTAAGAAAAGAGAAATGCCTGTCTTGAAATTTATTGAATCTTCTCTTATATGTGGAGAGTTCTACTCCAATGCTATGTCTTAGAGATAAACTACTGACTCTGCCCTTTTGTACACATAACTGAAGTGGTAGTCATCAAAGTAGAAGTCAAACTCCCTGTTTACTTTAAGTGAAGTAAGAACCATAACAGGCACACCTTGATGGACTTTCTCACATTTGGAGGAAGTTTATATTCTCTTATCCAAACAGGTGAGGTGGAAGTGTATTGTTTGATCTATGCCTCTTCAAAAGGAAGACAGAATTCAGGCTGTGGGAAAACACTGTGGACATGTGCTGACTGAAGAATTAGCCCATATTTCCAGGGAGAGATATGATACCTGCACTGAACAGATGAAGTGAGGAAGGACTGGTGGCACAACTGTTCATCTGGGTGAACAGCAAGGTAGAGATCATCAGACAAAATGCATAAAAGCCACAAAAAGATCCTGGAACAGAAAGCCAGATTTTTCAAGTATGAAAAGAAAAGGGGAAATAAACCAAGTTACTTGAAATGCATGTTTATACAAAGAATTATGGGGGATAATTTATTTTTCAAAGTTGACCCTATGTTCAAACCATGGTATCTTGATAAGCAACACCAGCAAATTCACTTTTAAATTGTACACTGAATATTCTACTGGTACTTTTTGATTTCTTCATTCTCTGAGTGATTAGTATTCCTTCATTCTTGTTATTGTTGGGAGTTTCTAAATGTTCTTATGTGCTAGTCACCTTTCCATAACTAAGAATTATTGAGAAAATCAACATGTAAAGAAAAATAGTTGTTTTACATCACAGATTTAAGAATTTCTATTCAGATTTGTTGGTACCATTGCCCCTGTGCCTGAAGTGAGGTCATATAACATTGAGAGAACACATGGTAGATTAAAGCTATTTGCCACTTGACTAGAAAGCAGAAGAAAAGTAGAGGATTCAATTATCTGCTTAAGTTGCACACCCACAAGAATAAAGATTTCCTTCTAAGCCCTACATCTTAAAGCTTTTGCATCTTATTTCACTAGTCATTAAATAAAATTACAATTGGTCATAATTTACCCATTTGTATTTAAATGTTTTTCTAAAGATTTGTCCAACAGTATTGAATGGCAATTTCTGTTTTTCTTTTGCCTTTACATTCTTACACTCTCACTTAGATAATTTCAGCTGGACCACTGTGTCTTTTACCCATCGTTGTTATGCCCTGTCCTTGATCAGTAAGATTTTACTCTTGCTCTGTTACAGATCACATTTTATTATTGCCAATATCTCCCAACTTCTATTTTTATTTTTTTGTTTTTTCGAGACAGGGTTTCTCTGTGGCTTTGGGGTTTGTCCTGGCACTAGCTCTTGTAGACCAGGCTGGCCTCGAACTCACAGAGATCCGCCTGCCTGTGCCTCCCAAGCGCTGGGATTAACGGTGTGCGCCACCACTGCCTGGCCCAACTTCTATTATAATCATAACATGGCAAAATATTTCAAATTTTATAAGACAGAACACAAATTTAGAGCGGACTTTCAAATTTTATTTGTTTTTTTCTATCTTTATTGATTTTATCATACATTTAGAAGCTACTTCACATTCTAGCTTTCTGCAAAGCTTTGCTCTATATCAGGAAAATTCAATCTGGGCTACATTTCTACATCTCTAGAGAGTTATTTTTCTGAAGGGGAATATGGTCTAAGATCAATCCAGACCAATTAAATCGGGATCTCTGGAGGTTGGTGTTCTGCCATCAGTACTAGAAAGAGCTCCCCGTGGAATTCTCACAGGCACAAAAGATGGCAAGCTGAATCTTATTACAACAGAGAGGACTGTTCCATTATGAATATTAATCACAGTGTTTATTAATTGAAAAATCACATATGCGAGTAGACGAAATCTTTGAACAAATGGATTAAATGCCTGCAATAACTTAGGCTACTGGAGGAGACTTCTAATCATATATTTTACTGTATTTTATCTCAACAATACATATGGAGAGAATAAATGGGTAGAAAAATAGATTTTATTGACAGCCTTGCTAAACACAGTCACACACATAAAAGAAAAAATATCCTTTTATGGATAATGTGCTTGTATAGAATGACTAGAGTGGTAAGTCCTTAGTAGTCCTTCCATTAGTTTTCCTGCACTGTTATAAAGAAATTGTTACATTCTTGGTGTTTTATATCAGCAGTTCTTCCGGAAGGTTTTCAGGAAGAATCTCTCTTGTGCCTATCCTGGGTTCCAGTTGGATGTTGCTGGAAGTCCATGGTTTGTAGATAGATCACCCATTTCCTGCCTCTGACTACTCTTCTGTGTAGTGTCTGCAGCATATCTGTCCAGAACCTTCTCACTTTCATGGTTTCCTCTGAGAAGTTGAGTGTAATTCTGATTGATTTCCCATTATATGTTACTTGGCCTTTTTCCTTTGCAGCTCTTAATATTCTTTTCTTATTCTGTATGTTTTGTGTTTTGAGTATTATTTGGCAAGGGGACTTATTTTTTTGCTCCAGTCTGTTTGGTGTTCTGTAAGCTTCTTATAACTTCATAGGGATGGCCTTCTTTAGGTTGGGAAAGTATTCTGCTATGATTTTGTTGAATATATTTTCTGTGCCTTTCAGATGGAGTTCTTTTCCTTCTTCAACACTCTTCTTCTTGGCTTTGGTCTTTTCATGGTATCCCTGATTTCATGATTTTTTTGCGTTAAGAAATTTTTGGATTTAACATTTTCTTTGAAGGATGAATCTATATTTCCTCTATAGTATCTTCAACACCTGATATTATCTCTTCCATCCCTTGTATTCTGTTGGTTATGCTTGTATCTGTAGTTCCCATTTGTTTACCAAGATTTTCAATTTCCAGAATTCCCTCGGTTTATGTTTTATTTATTGCCTCTTCAGTTTTCAAGTCTTTAACTATTTAAACTGTTTGCTTCACCTGTTTGATTGTTTCTTTCTTGGTTTTCTTTAAGAGATTTATTGATTTCTTTTTTGTTTGTCTTTTCCTCCATTTCTTTAAGGGAATTTTCCATTTCCTCTTTAAAGATCTTCATCATCCTCATAAAGTTACATTTAAAATCATTTTCTTCTGTGTTAGGATGATGAAGTCTTCCTATTGTGTGACAACTTGTTTCTGATATTACCACATTGCTTTTTAGGTTGTTGAATGAAATTATGCATTGGTGCATACCCATCTCTTCCTCCAATTGGTGCCAGAGGTGTCTTTGCCTCTTGGTCCAATCCTTGCAGTTGTGTGTGTCTTTGAGAACTGTTCTTGGTCTGCTCTGTACTGTAGCTGTCTGTGTCTCACAGAGCCCTGAGGTTTCTCTTGGCCCGCTCTCTTGGTCCACTCTCTTGGTCTGCTCTGTTTGACTGCTCTGTGCAGTCACAGCCTGTGCTTCAGAGTTCCTCTCTTGGTACTCTCTGTGAAGTAGCAGTCTGTATTTCAGACTCCCTCTGAGGTCATGGGGGGATAGGGAGGTTTATGGGCTGAGTGGGACTTGTCACTTACAGGGTCCAACCGATGGAGTACAGTTCTCAGTTCTTACTTCCTCATCTTACCGGCTTTTGCATACTCCCAATTTGACTTTCCATATAATGAAAAATAGAAATGGCAGTTGATAGTTTGAAAGATTCCAAAGACCTTTTTATGTGATGGGATTGATGGCTTGAGGCTGGGGCTCAGTGTCTGTTTGGTACTGAAATGAAAGATATTACCTATGGCTGTGTCAGTGCATGCTAGAAAATCACTTGGTGACTAGTATGACAACATAGCTCAGGGCAAGAAAGAAATCATGACCTGACAGAAGGCAGGGTTGATATGAGACTGATTTAGTAAAAAAAAAAAATGTAATAATTGTTGAGACCATTCAGTTCAATGAGAATAACTATACTTAAGGTTTACAAAAAGGTGTTTAATAATGACCTGTGGAGTGGGGTGGTAGTTCAGCTACTGTCTATCTCTGAATTTTCACACACACACAACAAACACACACACACACACACAAACATACACCATACAAAATACACATATACAGGTAGTCATGACTTTGAAGCTATACTTATACTATATATCTATTTACATTTAACTGGAGGAACATAGATAACAGTCCTTCTCTGGCCAATTGGTTCTGTTTGCTATATTGTTTTATTTTTTGTTGTTGTTTTTATTTTTTACCAATGTTATATAATCACATAGAAGACCAGAATAGCATGAACTGTGCTTATATTTTTTTCCTAAGATTATCTTTCTAGTAGTGTTTCAATGTATAAGCAGAAGCAGAGACTGGAAAGGGGACACTTATAGTGATACTTTCTTTACTTGAAAACAATGCCCCTAATAAAACTTGTTTTGATATTCTAAATTTGTGAGATTTTGCTGTTGGCTTATCAAACTTAGTCTGAAAAATGTTTATTTTTACACAACAAAATCAGAGGAGGACACTGGGAAAAATGATGCATGTACAGGAAATGACACTGCCTTGAATTTTAGGCATGTTACTTCACAATGTGTTACTTCATAATGCTGTATTACTAGATAAAATTTATTGTGGGTCTATTTGACTTGCCTTTCTTTCTTACAAGTACACAGCTTTGTAAAGACTTCTTAAGACATGTCAGTGTTATTAGTTGAGTTTTGAGTTCTCCAAGTTTGTTTAAGTCCTCTTGCTAGTGAAAAGCTGAAGTAATATACACTATAGTGCTGGCAGTCTTTTCTACAAAGATTATTCACCCATGCTGGGGTTTATTTTTGGTGTTGTTGTTGTTCATTTGTTTGTTTTTGTTTTTTGTTGTTCAAAATGTTAATTGAAGTCAGAAGAATCCAAAAGCACTGGTTTGGACTGGCTTGTCTCCAGTTTTCACTCCTTTGCAGTCTTTCTCTCTTTGGATCTTCTGTGGGTTTATTTCCCCAGAGATTGACTAATTTCAATGCTTAAGAATAAGAATATGAACTGAATACTGACAGAAAAATGCCTACCTGTTTGCTGAGAGTGAGACACACTGGGGTTATTTCTCTTCTAGGAACTTGACAAGAAAACCTGCATAAGCATTTCTCTGTGTTCAGCCTTCACATAGGCAGTAGAATTTTAACATTTGCTACCAGGCTCATGCTCCAAAGTGTTCAACGCTTTAGGCTTACTCCTGGCTGAACAAAATAGTTATCTCAATTTTCCAAAGCTAACATTACCTTCTACAGATTTACAAATGTCTGACAATATTTATGTTCCTGTGAAGGAAGAAACTGTTGACATTAAACACTTGAATTTAATAGATTTTAACCTTTTCAAAAACTTTAAAGAATATGATAGTGTGGAGAGAAGGAGTTATAGCCTTAAGATACAATGTGAGCTTTAAACATATTCTTGTCACTGCTTACTATTAGGGGAAAGATTTTGAAGACTTCTAATGTTTCTTCAATCAATCGTCATGCTAAAAATAAATGAAAATAGGAATGTATAAGTGTAGTTTTGTCTCCTTATTTTTGTGGGTTTTTTTTTTCCTAAAATAATCTGCTTGGATGATAGTCATGACTTTTCTTAAATAAATTTATAGGATTTGAGTTTATAATTCCTGTTATCATATTCATCTTAATGAATGAAGAAACATCGGGAGAAAAGGCTATTTTGAGAGCATAGAGAGAATTAGAGTGCCAAGAAATTACGTATTTGACCCTACAGCTTATATAACTCTTGCCTCATGGTACATGATTGTTTAAAGGTACCTGACAATAAAATTGATTTTGTATATACTGTGCAAAGTCTAGACATTCTCTTTTCAAATCAAGAATTTATAGTGATTCAGAGATTCAAAAAATGTAAGTAGAAAATATGACACCATTCAGAATACAGGTGATTTTTATTAATTCAGTCATAATCATCTCTATTGCGAACAAGTGTTCATGATAGTTACTATGTGATAGGGTGGTTCACGGAATTGGTAACATTAAATATAAAAAGAATGATCATGCTTTTGGTGAAGAGAAAGATAGTAATGAGGAAGCACTTGTGCCATGGAGTACATATAAATTTGGAAGAATTTGCAACATAATAAATAGTACCAGGCAAGTCACCTACAATAGAAAACAAATAAGTTCTTTCTGGAATTTAGATTAATAAGTGGATGGATGAAATGGTTGACTAAGGCAATTTAAACCTATTACATGCCACCATGCCAAAAAAACCTTTAAGTGCCTGCCTTGTAGTAATTATTGGTTTTGGGTCAGGGGACAAGCATGCATAGTGTGCTAAGTGGCTGAAACACTGAAAAACCATTCTACTTCATTCTTATGTTTCATCCAACTTATTTAGTTCTCCCTATGACAGTCTATGACTTTGGAACTTGTCATTTGTATAAGCAACATCTGACCATAGACATTGATAAGATCATCCTTAGTTCATCAAATCAGTGAAAGTCAAAGACAAAGGACTTTTGATAGAGTGGAGGCCAAACCTTGGGACAATGCCTGGCTCTTTTGAAGACAACTCAGTGCCATCCTGACAGGTGGTCAGGACATTCCAATGTACCTCTGCTCCTTCCATCCTAACTATGAGGTCACCTGGGGAGTGGGTGTTTTCTGGCTACCTGACCAAGTGTCAGGATGGCGCTGAGTTGTCTTCAAAAGAGCCAGGCAACCACCTCCTGAGTTAGAAGGTGCAAATTATGCCTGTTAGTCTCTCAGACTCTCTGACCACCAGTCAAGGATGAGAAATGGACCTGCATTTCTCAGCCTCCACAGGGCCCCTTTCCTACGACCTGATTGCTTCTCCCAGCCTTGATTTGAGAGCTTGTGTCTTTTGTAATTTGTTATGCCAAGTTTGGTCCATAACCCTGGATGGCATGCTCTTTTTTGAAGGGAAACAGTGGAGGAGTGGATCTGGGGGGAAAGAGGAGGGACTGAGAGGAGTGAAAGGAAGAGAAGCTGTGGTTGGGGTGTAATATATGAAAACAGAATCGCTTTTTAAAACTTATAAAACGTGGAAGCCAAACAAGAAGCAGGGAACACACTGCCTCAAATGTGTACACTTAATTTTCCAGACTCCAGGAGGGAAGAAATGCTTCTGAAAAATTGAATAGTAATGGTCTTGACTTTCATATTCAAACAGTGGTTCATATTTCACCCAAGTTTGTTTCTGTAAAAAGCAGTTCCCTGTAAGGACACGTTATTACCCAACATTGTCTCAAATTGTCGTTTTTCTTTTTAGGCATAGTAATGGTTTTAAAGGAAAAAATAGAGTCCCCCCTAAGTTTTAGGCTGAGGGGTTTATATTCATGAAGAAACATGAGATTTCTCTGTCAGCTTGGAAATCCCTTTTCCTATAGGAGTGTTTATTAGGCTATTTAGCTGCTGCTAAGTTTTGCTTAGAGAAATGCAAAGCTTCTGAAACTTCTAGGTTGGTCCCTTTATTTGTCTAAATTCCAATTCTGCCCCTGTAGAGAAGTATAGATGATGAATCCAGTTCTCTTCCCTCTACAGTTACAGCTCTTCCCCAAAGGCAAATCTACAATTAAATAGGCTAGGAATTGAGGTCCAGAAAGAATAGTTGCATCTTCCCTCTTCATTTTACAGCTATACACTGAAAAACCCTGTCCCAAATTAAACAATTTTTTTCAAGTAAAGCCAGCAGAAAGGCATATATAATGTTGAAACAGCTTTTCATTGATTGATGGGAGCCATTCTTTCAGCTTTAGGATCCAGCCCTATAGGATATAGTTCTAGAGAGTTTGCTCAGCTATTAAGAAAACTTGCTGTTCTTGCAGAGGACTCAGTTTCAATTCCCACCACACAGATCACAACCATCTAAAACTCCAGTTCCAGGGGATATGGTACCCTCTCATGCCTCTATTTGCATAAAGCACACACAAGGTCCACAAACATGACAACAAAACATTCATGCAGATTAAAAATTTTATTTTTTTCTTCTTAGTTACTTACTGGGATATGATATGACTTTAGTTAACATTTAGAGAATCTATACTATTACTTGAGGAGAATGTTATGTCCAGAGACAAGGCAAGCTTAATGGAGCTAAATGCATTGAGTGTGTGTCATATCTGCTCACTAATTGCAGCCCACTGATATCATTACCGCCCTTTATCATTCCTATTGCTCTAAATTCATAGTTTTAGTATTCAGTCCAGTTCATGCCCCACAATTCATTGTGTGTGCTTCTCTTTCTTAAAATTCAGACTCTCAGTGAAAACATCTAGTGGCTATTTCATATCATGAGTGCTATAGTAGCTGGGATTTGGAGGAAGTGGACAGGGACATAAAGACATTATCCTGATTCTCACTCTCCTTAAAATTCTCTGAATCAATAGTAAATTTGGATGACAGGAACCTAGTGCAGCTCTATACACTTTGTCTCTGCTTTGCTTTGCTATGTTTTAAATGGGTTAGCTAGAAATCAGGTCTTTTATTGTGATTGCATTATTTCTATTTTTGAAAATCAAAAAGCAGCTAAAAATTTTGAACCTTTAAGTCAGGACTTCCCAAGGAATGTGGGAACACCCGGGATTCAGAGTTGTGGTGTGTGCCGACATCACACCCCCAGCCCAGAATTGCTTGGCAAATATCCTTGGGACCTGAACAGAGATGTCATTGTCATGACACACCTCTGTAGGGCATTGCATATTTTTATGAAATCCTCCACTTTAATTCTTGTCACACAGAGAAGTAGTCTTAGATCTAAGACAGTTTTGACTTTAGATTCCTGAGTTCAAATCCTTTGCTATATTTTAGCTGTCATGCCTTCCTGGGTGCTGTGTCTTTGTGATACTGATTTATCTATGTCTTGCTCTGTCATGACTATGAAGGCAGAGAAGTCCAATATTAAGAAATTCTATGGCCCTATCAGATATGTTCTGAAGGAGTGTCTAGTGGTCAAGTATGCACATTCAAACCTGGTGTGATTGTTTTCAAAGTGTGTTTCCCCAAGCAAGCTGACTCAACATTGCCTAAGAATTCATTCACCTACTCCATTCATTGATACATCTTTCAGCTTCCATTTCACGGGTGTCTGATGCCTACTGAAGCTTAAGAACTATCATTTTGAGTATCCATCTCCTTGTCTATCCTGTAATAATAATAATGACTTCTATCTCACATTGATACTTTAATGCTCTTTCCTTCCTCATTTCAAAACTGAGATTTTATACAAAAATGTACTTTGACGAAGGAAAGTGTTCAGCAGATATTAAGAACACAAATGAATCTGTACTTGATTTTAAAGGCTGCTGACTTCTAATTGCTTAATGCCAGTGATTCAATGAGTTTCCTATAATATAAGGAATCATGATAAACGTTTCATCTGTAGGTTCTAAAAAGGATTGAAGTATAAAACTGTTATGATTAACAAGGGGAAAGACAGCTTCTTTTTATGTTCTGTTCTTACAGATAGAGCCAGGCTATCTAAATTTTTAGTCTCTTAGGTAATCTTAATATGACATTAATAAGCTTAGTGGTTCTTTAAATTTTATAATCTAGGCTTTTGGGAACTGAGTAGAATAATCTTTACCTCTTAATCTTCCATAATAAGTTTTTTTTAATCTCTGAATGTTGGTCTTGTATTCTTGTATTTGGTCTTCAAAAATCAATCGTGTGTGTGTGTGAGAGAGAGAGACTCAAAAGCCTAGCAAGTGATATTTCTCCGACAGACTAAGAGTTTAGTCTGAAATATGTATTATCCCACTGGAGAGTGAACTTTAAGTCGAAGTGCAGATAATTAAAGGCATCCTCACAGCCATCTCAGCATTGGATTCTGTTGCTATTTATTGAGGGTGTGGGGAAACTGGGGAGTGATTTACACCTGAACAGCTTCCTCCTTGCAAATAACTGATTGTCTTGTAAGACCACTTGAATAATGGCATTATCTTTTTGTACATTGAGTAAAACCATCAATAATTAAATGCAAATCTTAATTTCAGAAATTATTATGTTTTAATTCTCATTCTCAACTGTATTTTATTTTCCTCTCATAAAACAACCAACTACACAAACATCTTACACACCTGAATTTTATTTACAATAAAAAATAATTGAATAAATGTATTTTTAACAAAAATAATCATAGCACATGCTAGTGTCAAAAGTATGAAATAGTCTTAGACTCTACTGATATGTGGTTCTTTTATGACACTATTTAATTGATATTTCTGGAACATGGAATAGCTATCCCACTAAGAAGAAAACCAATTAATTTCAAGCAAAGTAAATTTCAGTAATTAAATCTGAGATCTTACATGCAAATGATTTCCTTTTATATTGATGCCTTTTAACCAAAGAAATTTATGTTGTAAAATATGTTTATATTAACATGCAAAGTAATAATTAACTTAGTCTAATTTTGGCATAATTTAGTCTAACTTGGTTTTGAACATTAGAAAAACCTGTTTATTGTTGTTGTTGTACATACATAACAAAATACATTTAACATGTATTTGGTGTATTAGTCATGGTTCCCTAGAGTAACAGGACTTATAGAATGATAATATATAAAGGGATTTACTGTGATGATTTACAGGCCTCAGTCCAGCTAATCCAACAGTGGCTATGACCACAAAGTCCAAGAATCCAGTAGTTGCTCAGTCCACAAGTCTGGATGTCCTCACTGGTCTTCAGCATATTTTAGAGTCCTGAAGAAGTAGGCTCCAGTGCCAGTGAAGGAATGGATGTGCTAGCAAGGTGAGGCCAGGTAGGCAAAGAGAAAAAGCTGTCTTCTTCTGCATAGTTACATAGGCTTCCACAAGAAGGTGTGGCCCAGATTAAAGGGGTGTCTTCCCATGTCAAGATTTGGATCAAAGGTGTTTGTCTTCATGCCTCAAAGGTCTGAATGAGAAGTTAATTCATCCACTTCAAAGCAAGAAAGAAATTTCATTCACAGGTGTGCCCTCCATTTCTGGATTGTAGTTCATTTCAAATGTTGTCAAACTGACAACTAAAAAAACACACCATACTTGCTTTGGCTTCATTTCTGCTGTTAACTTAAAATAGTTAATTTTGCTCAGTTTTGTGTTTTAGAGTGATATTTCCATTATACCATGTGGTACCACTTCTCAAATGCAACTTCTCTTATGTTCTGCACTGAGACCTGATTCACATTCGCTTTTGTGAGATGACTTTGAGAAAAGTTCTTGTCTACTTAAGGAGTAAAGCAGAAAATAAAATCAAATATCAGAACCTATTTTAAAAAACCATAAACTTGGTTTTGGAATATGGACCTTTTACCTGAAAAACCCAGAGAGACTTGTCTGTTGCTTGTGTTTGCATGGATGGATGCTGATATCGGTATGTTTTGCCTGGACATTTTCTAGAAGAGATGGAAGCAATGAATAGTGGGCACCACCAAGCATCTACTCTGAACTAGAAAATTATAGTATGTGCGGACATCAAGGTACATTGCTAACCCAAATTATAGACATATTAATTCCCTCTATGTGAAATACTTGATTGGATGAGGGATCAGTAAACTATGGCCCATTGTTTGCCTGCACACATATTAAGAGCTAATATTATTCTTAAAGTTTGGAATTACCACAAAAGTAAAAAAACAAAATTGCTTTATGGCACATAAGAGTGCTAAGCAGCACATTTCAGTGAAGTTGAATCTGGGCTTATTAGAGCACAGCAAGGCCTATTCATGGAAAGCTTGTCTGTGATAGTTTTCCTGTCATGGCAGAGCTGAATTATCCCAGCAATTACCATGTGACACACAGAGATTAAAATCCCTTTTTGGTCCAGAAAGGATAGAAAGATAGACAATAAACCTGCATGACTCCCATAATTTTCTTTAGTTTTTTATTCTTCTCTAATCTCTCATGTTAAATATAATGTCTCTAAAGACTTCTCAACATCCCAAAGGCTATTGATACAAAAGATCTCTGAATGCATAAACGTTTATTAGAAATATGTACCAAGGAACTATTTATAAAGAAGAACAAAAATCAATTATGTGACTGAACGAGTGTCTCTCTAGAAACTTTAGTGTTGAGCTCTTGAGGTAATAAACACTGTTCCCAGATACGGACTAGCCTCTCTGTGTGACTACTTCTCTGTGTGACTATTTCTCTGTGTGACTATAGCCTCTCTGTGTGAGTATTTCTCTCTCTGTGTGACTATTTCTCTGTGTGACTGTTTCTCTGTGTGACTATTTCTCTGTGTGACTGTTTCCAGATACGGACTAGCCTCTCTGTGTGACTATTTCTCTGTGTGACTATTTCTCTGTGTGACTGTTTCTCTGTGTGACTGTTTCCAGACACGGACTAGCCTCTCTGTGTGACTATTTCTCTGTGTGACTATTTCTCTGTGTGACTGTTTCTCTGTGTGACTATTTCTCTGTGTGACTGTTTCCAGATACGGACTAGCCTCTCTGTGTGACTATTTCTCTGTGTGACTATTTCTCTGTGTGACTATCTCTCTGTGTGACTATAGCCTCTCTGTGTGAGTATTTCTCTCTCTGTGTGACTATTTCTCTGTGTGACTATCTCTCTGTGTGACTATTTCTCTGTGTGGCTATCTCTCTGTGTGACTGTTCCCAGACACGGACTAGTCTCTCTGTGTGACTATAGCCTCTCTGTGTGAGTATTTATCTCTCTGTGTGACTATCTCTCTGTGTGACTATCTCTCTGTGTGACTATCTCTCTGTGTGACTATCTCTCTGTGTGGCTATCTCTCTGTGTGACTGTTTCCAGACACGGACTAGCCTCTCTGTGTGACTATCTCTCTGTGTGACTATCTCTCTGTGTGACTATTTCTCACCTAGTCCATGGCCATGGAACTTTCAGCTTCCAAGAGAGGTTTCATTCCTCTTGAGAGTAAAAAGTAATTTGCACATAAATAATTATGTGTACACATGCACATATGGAAATACATAGCAATATATATCCAAATATATATGTACACATGCATGATGCAAAAACTGACTCCACCAAATAGTTGCTGTTACTCATGGAGGAGATGTTCATTTTCTACCATTATTCATATAGAAGCTAGTTCGATATTTGCTGAATATAAACTCCTACTGAATATCTGCAATCCTTGCATCAGTTTCTCTTATTGTTGAACAATTTCATAGATTTATATAATTCAATTGTTTTCATCCTTCTCTATTCTCTCTTGTACCTCCTCCCTCTTCTGCCAGAACTCCCATTTTTTGTCTTTTTCCACATGGCCAGCAGAGGTAATTAGAGATTCTTAACTAAATTCATTTTCTTTCTTACTTCCATATTCAATGGTGCATGATACCACTGAGAGGATAAACATCATATAAATCTAGTTTTAAATGTTGTTTCTAGTTAAATAAAAACAAATGTTTCAAATTTTCTCAATAATAGTTAATGCCCTTAATTATAGATTTTCTTGGAAATGTGGCTTTACAAATTCACTGACACAAGTTAAAGTGGATTTATTATCAATTTAATTTCAAGTAGATAATTAAAATATGAAATTATATGTAGTGAAGGGTTTTGCGTCATCTGCTCTATATTTAGATTATCTGAATGAGTCAATATGAACACTGTTAAGTGCTGCAGATCAATTTGAAAAATGTTTCCAGAATCATTTCTCAATTCTAAGATATTCTTGGGGGAATGTGGCCATAGTTAGAGAAATTTTTATTTATTCTGAGACTTCCATGTATAAATATTATTTTATTTCTAAAATGAGAGAATTCCATGTATGATATGTGTACCTAGCACTAATCTAGAAAAACAAGTGACAGGGATAGCTTTTTATTCTCTCCTTCTGGAAAAGGCTACACTGAAAATATGTTAAATTTATGCATCCAATTATTACTACTCGACTATGTAGATAGAGAAAGAAAAATCTAAGGACATGTATAAATTATTAGGCTTGGCGATTTACAAATTAAATTTCATTTACATGTATAAATGGTAAGCTGCATTTGGCCTGGGAGCTACAGTCTTCTCCTCTCTTATCTAGAATGATACCTTTGCTTCCCAAGCCTGGGCTTTCAAATACTGTTCTTGAGAATGGCTAATGGACATATCTTACTTCATGCATAATAGCAGAGACTGCTCATAGTAGAGTTCATTAAGAATTAGTCAGGAAATATGTAGAGTTTAAACATCTCTGCCTCCAAATCCCAAATCTCCTCCACTCTGACTATTTCTTTTATTAAAAATATGTTTTGTATTCGTAGATTTTTCAATCATTCTTACATTTACAGGCAAATTGAGCAGGAAGAAGAGTTATATATCTCTTTGCTATTCCCTGGAACCTCGTCTACTATTCCATTTCAATATCTCACAGTAGTGTGATAAACATTACTGCTAATGAGTCAATATTTGCATATTAATAGTAGCTGAAGCTGACAGTTTTGAATAGAGTTCACTCTTGGTTTTCAGCATTGTATGAGTTTGAATGAGAACATAATACTTGTGCCCACCACTGCTTTTTTGAAACTCTGAACTAAAACTCTCCTGTGTTCCAACTATCTATCCCCAATCACAATCTCCCACCCACCCATCTGCCCCTAAGTACTGACTATTTCATCTCTTCACCTTATAAGAACATCTGTGATTAGAATCATGAGGCCTTTTATATCATCTTCTTTTACATTATATTCATTTCACTTTTCATGTGTTCTTGCAGCATCATAATTCTTTTTCATCCCGAAGTGATACTCTATTGTCTGAATCTTCTTTGTTCCATTGATGTAGGAGGTCCTTCTGTTTATGTGCTGCTTTCACTGGTTTAATAAAGAAACTGCTTGGCCTTTTGATAGGGCAGAACTTAGGTAGGTGGAGTAGACAGAACTGAATGCTGGAAAGAAGGGCAGAGTGGCAGATGCCATGGTTCTCCTGCCTGAGACGGATGCTGGTTAGATTCTTGCCAGTAAGCCACAGTCACGTGGTGGTACACATTAATGAAGATGGGTTAAACTAATATGAAAGAGTTAGCCAATAAGAAGTTAGAGCTAATGGGCCAGGCAGTGTTTAAATGAATACAGTTTTTGTGTGATTATTTCAGGTGTAAGCTATCAGGGCAGCCGCGATGGAACAAAGGGAACCTCTCTCCCAACATTCCATATTTACATTCATCTGCTTAAGTGATCTCTTTAAGTATTAGCAATCACTTTCATCTGGTCCCTAACATGGCTTTCTATATTCCATCTTCATCTGATTGTACAGATCAAAGCTTCTGTTATGTTGTTCAAAGCCCCAAATTTCACCCATTACATGACATCATCTCTTCTTTCAAAACAGAAAGCCATAGTTTCTCTCTTCTTCTGGCTGATTCCTGCTTACCCATTCAGATTCAGCTAAATAGCAGCACATTTAGAAAACTACCCATCATAGACAGGAACATATTTAACATTTCTGTCTAGAAGTGTGCTGTATAGTTCTGACACAATGATCTCCCTTGTTAAAGTGGTAACAAAGCTCTCAGATGTCAGGAATGATAGATCCTTACCCACATATTCCTGAAACCAGAATAAGAAAACACAGTAGACATAAATATTTGTCCAATGAAGCAATAGGTTTGCTATCATTAAGAAATAGAAATAAAACCCATCTCCTCATTGTTCCGTATACTTTCAGTTCTTCATTCAAGTTGGTTTCATATTGAAACTACACTTTGAAAATTATGAAATACACTGCTCATCGTGTATACCTTATAGGTGATTCAGAACTTGTTTACTGACAGAAAATTTTCTTTAAAAAATAAAGTAACAAATTTAAAGAACCATTCTTCCCAAATTCCAGCCTTTTATTCCAACATCATTGTTTTACAGCTAATCACATTTACCTTTCTGTGATTTTTTTCTTTGTTAAGGAGTACATCAAGTTTTAAAACAAACCAAGAATTGAAATCTAACCCATCATAAAACACGTTAAAGAAAAATTTACACATTACAAATATTTGAGGTGCTATTTTATAAAAGAATAGAACACACCATCTAGAATTTGTGCTGCATGTTTCAGTCTTATTTTGACCACAGATACAAGGCTTGAGTATTTGACCTTTCAGAAATTGGTGAGCACATTTCAAATGCCATCCAGTCCCAAAAGCAAGGACCCTGTGCACTGTGCCTGGAACCCCAGCCCCACCTCCTACTTCCAACCCACTGCAGCACATGCACTCAGGAAACTGACTGGTATTGCAGATCTTTCTGCAACCTCTAAAACATTTTTGCCAGTCTAGCATTTATGTCTGTCTCCTCCCTGTCTCTGCTGATGATGCCTGACTCACACAACAGGATTTCCTGCCTAGGGTTGAACAACCCACGCCCAAATCCTTATATCCAGCCTGGCTCTCCTCTGTTCTTCATAGCTAGCAAGAAGCAGCTTTCCAAACTTGCATTTGACTACTACTTCCTCTTTGTTCTTTCCCCCTTCTCCTCCTCCTCCCCCCCCTCCTCCTCCTCCTCCTCTTCCTTCTATTTTCAAGACAAGGTTTCTTTGTAGCTTTGGATCCTGTCCTGGAACTAGCTTTTGTAGACCAGGCTGACCTCGAACTCACAGACATCAGCCTGCCTCTGCCTCCCAAGTGCTGGAATTAAATGTGTGTGCCACCACCTGTCCTAAATCTTTTAATATTTTTTCTCATTACCAGGGAAAGACCCAAACTCTTTTAAAAAATACCCACCTTGTTTAACTTATAACTAGCACCTAAATCTCAGCTTCAAGATTCCCAGCTTCATACTTTTGCTTTCTGTTTTCACTGTTCATGTTTTGTATTTCAAATGTTTTCTCTCTACCTCAGAATCATTGCACAAGCTGTTACTTATACTAGCAATATTCTTCACCCTGCTCTTAATCTTAGTTGAAAAATACTGGTGTTTCAAGTTTCCCCTCAGAGTCTAATGATTTGTTTACCAATCCATGTTGGGTTGAATTTAAGTGATCTCACTGAAATCATTCCATTTTAGGAAGACCTTGTAACAATAAGGTCCATAGTGTAAGCATTTGCCCCACCTCTCCATATCCTCTATTATCTAAGAGAAAATAGACTATATCAGTTTATGCTCACTGAGCTATCTCCAGGTCAAGTGAGGTCAGTGATACTTGGTTAGGAGTCTGCTAACTATTTATTGGATAAATGAATGCATAGATTTTATGTCATTAAATATAAAATAATGGAAAACAGTCTATACCTGTTCCCTTTTTCAGAGTTTTTCAATTTATTATCTAATATCTGGGACTAAAAAGAATGTTAAGTTTGGAGGAAATCTTATTTTCATTAAATGTTGTTTCTACCTTTCTTGAAGTCTCGTAGTTTC
Organism: Ondatra zibethicus; assembly: GCA_004026605.1. Taxonomy (NCBI): domain Eukaryota; kingdom Metazoa; phylum Chordata; class Mammalia; order Rodentia; family Cricetidae; genus Ondatra; species Ondatra zibethicus. The sequence continues at coordinate 35,719 of PVIU01017473.1, forward strand.
AACCACAACCTAAAGAGTAAGAAGATAAAACTCCCTATTCTTTTAAAATATCATACGACACCATGCTGATTTAGAGGGAACTGAATCTACAGCAAAACAAGACCCAAGACTTCTCTCATGCTGAGTAGATTGCTTTAACCTAGGATTTGACATTTCTCCTTATCAGGGTTTGGTTTCCTCAGGGGATGTTGTGTCCCTAGTTTTTGAACATTACTCATGAGTGTTTGATGTTTACCTTTTGTATTAACCTTTGAAATTATCAAACAAATTGTTACTAGAGTCTGGAGGATTATGGCCAAGGTGTTCCTGGTTAATACAGCAAAATGAGGGGGAAAATGACCCTCTTCATTTTGTTTCTGCAGTACATAGACTTCCTCTGTTTTCCTTACCGTCAAGTTGGCATTTCTTGTTAGACTTAAATCTCTAGTCATGAGTGAGATGCTTTATTTGACATGGAACAAAATCTCTTTTATTTCCAATGGGAGCACTGGATCCATATGAATATTTACTGAATAGTACAGTAAATACACAAATGAGAGAAAGCAATAGCTCAGTCATTGAAAGTTTTGCTGCTATTGCAGATTACCAGAGTTCAGTTCTCAGCACCCACACTGGGTTGTTCAAAATGTTCCATAACTCGAGTTCCAGGGAAATATGACATCAACTTCTGACCTCTATGGGCAACTGCACACACATGGCATACACTCAGACATACACAGACATTCACATAAATAAAAAGTAAAAATGAATCTTTAAGTAGTAGAATGATGCAGATGTAATATCACAGGGCTAGAAATAGAAGGGTCTCCATCTACTGCTAATTCACTGTTGCCCTCTGGGCTGCAAATCACCACTTGGGGCAAAGGAACAGTGTTTTGCTTCCTACATCATTTTTACATCATTATTTTTTTGGATAAAATGAATGTAAATAGGCTTTAAGAATCCAACACTTAATTAAAAATTATTACTATTTAATGAATATTGAATTTTAGGAGTATATAGGTTCTGCAATTTGATCCATTTACTTCTAAGATTTATTTATTATTTGTACATGTAATTTGTTTTGGCTGGGTGTGATTTTCATTGGGAAAAATCCACAAAACCTGCTAAACACAAATCTTAAGAAGTTTAATTGAAAATAAGGTCTAGAAAAAGAAAGCTAGAAAATAAAAACCCCATGGATGCACATGAAAAAATGTTAAGAACGATAGATAGAAAGGAATGGAATAAAAATATGATTCTGGGAGGAGAGCAGAGGGTAATCTGGATGAAAACAGCCCACATTCATTCCAAGAATCTGACAGCCAAAGTCATGGAGATGTGATTCTCAACTCCTTCCCCCAAAATACACCATTTTGAAAATTTCAAAATGTACCACTTTATATTCAGTTACCTACAGAGAAAAACCAGTTTACCTTCATTTTAGGCTTGAAAATGGTCTTATAATAAAGACAAACTAGGTTCATGCCTGTTTATGATTAAAACTCTGTTTCTCTAGGATTGGAGTATACCTTACCTGTAACCTTAATTACAAACGGTTCTATACTGCCTATTCTAGGAAATGACAATGATGCCTTTGTTTCCAGAGGTTTTTATTACCACCTGTTATTATGACCACTTGTTGTGATGACTTGCAGTCATGTCTTTGTTTCACAAGAGGTTATTATGACCAACTTCTCAGTTTCTGAAATCCAGTCTATTTGCCTGCCAAATCACACATTTGCAAACCCCCTGCCCATGACCTATAAAATCCTTTCTCTTCCTCATATCCAATGCTGATGTTTTGAGCTCTGCTTTAGGGGGAGGCAGCCTGTGTACATGAAAGCTTGCTTTAATTAATTTCTTGCTTTAATTTATTTGACAATGATGATTTGGGTCAGTGGTTTTTCTCCTCAAATCTTTGAGATTAACTACAGCCTAAAGGACAGGGGCAGGCAAAGAGGTAAAGAGAATATTCAGTTAGGTGTGTGGCTCACACATTAAATCCTGCCCTCCAAAGGCAGACAAGTGTTGAGCCATTTCTACAGCCTTGATATTGTCATTGTATACAGTAGAGAGGAAAAGGTATGGACAGGTTCAGTAAATGGGAGCAGAAATGTATTTTGGGTACTAATATATTTTGTTGTTTCTATTTAGCAGGGTCTCAGGCAGCACAGAAAGTGGCCTTACACTCCCAGTCCTCCTGCCTCCACACTCCAAGCACTGGGATTGTGAGGCGTGAGTCCCCAGACCTAGTATTTTCTTTTTACTACACAATCAATATTTTTAAGAGTGTGACTTTTTCTTTACATTTTTCTCCCTTTTGTTTTGTTTATTTCATCAGAGATATGTTTCAGCTGTCTGTATGCCATGTTTCCTTACAGTTTTCCATCTATATTTCTCCACACATGGGTATAGAAGTCAACAGTATAACATTTATATTTCCCATTTCATTGAATGACTATTTCAATTTAATTTCCAATTACTTGGTGATAGTGTATAATGCAAAACTACATTACTTTTAGTCAGGCTATCCCTGGAATCTTCTCATGGCAACAAAGGAAGCACAAGAGAGGGGCCATACACATGGGATAAATGCTGTAAAAAAGTTCATTTCACCTGGCTCACAGTGAGAGCATATTGTTGATTACATGCTAAAAGCTACCGGTTTGGGCAATGACTAGAAATAAATATTGTCAATGAAAAATGGAAGAATAAATTCCTACATTTGTCTCAGTGAATATAAATAAACCAAAGTAAATTACTTGATCCTACTGCCTCTCAGTCTATCATTACTAAAATGGAGATGATAACAACACTAATCTCATAGAATCACGGAGAGGATTAAGTTAGCTGGTCCTGTAGAGTCTTGACAACAATGACTGATGGGCAAGTATGCACAATTTTGGAAATTTTGCATCACTTATGTTTGCTAATTACCAGGTGTTAAAAATATAAAATATGTGTGTATGTATATTTAAACACTAAACATGTGACTATAGTGTATATTTTTATATAATCTATTTATATTAAATCAGTTAAATATTATGTCAAATAACATGTTAGTTTTAAGCACTAAAATAAATTATAATATATAATATAAATTGTAATACATAATACTTTTAAGTGCTATAAATTAATAGATTTTGATAAATGATCACTTCTAAATTACATGTGTCATCTTTACGGATGAGAAAACAAAGCTTTTATTTGTAATTTTGTTTAATTGAAAGCCACTCATGTAAAAGCATTTGATTGGCCACCTGATTTGTTGGTAACTATTCACTTAAATTCACTGGGTCTTGTTATCAAGTCATAGCTGTGTATTCTGTAGCACAAATGGGATTGTCCATTTGTTTAAAGCACACACACACACACACACACACACACACACACACACACACCATACAGAGTTTAATAATTTTTCTTCTATATGTTATTCAAAGTCCTGTAATATGAATATTGAGTATATGGGATTCCAGAGAAATAAAACACATCAGTCAATTTAATTGACTGCTTTTAAAATGTTAACTCCAGAGGTTTCCTCTGGATACCATGACTATAATACCTGTGCACTCAGACAATTCTTGCCATTCTCAGTGGTGGTAAGAGCACTCTGCAATGTTTTAAAGATAGGTGCTGTCAGAACAATAGCATTCAGGGATCTATCTGATTGATTATAATCTGTAGAAAATGACAGAGATTGAGATGAACCTATGCTGACCTCATTTTAACCTTCAGTCAACCACACCTCCAAAAAACAGAAGGCGGAGGGAAAAATTTAGAGATTTCAAATTAAATGGGCCATTAAGTTTTCATTTAAAGTTAGTCTAGTTAACTTAAACCTGTTATGAATAATTAAATAATATCTTGCTCCTGATAACAATTAGCAATTTATGTCACTTTGTGACTCCATTTGTAGCTATAAATAAGTATAGTTTATTACTCACCTTATACTTTAAAAATTATTTTTCACTTCTATATATTTGATAGCTGATGTGTTTAATACTTACAAAACACTTTTGTGATTTGTCATTATTTTTTATTTAAGAACCTGAGATGTCTATTTAATTCTCAGGAATAAAATTTCTATTAAAAAAAATCCGGAGTCAGGATCATGACTGGGTTCTGAAAGGGAAGGAGTTATGTGTTTTGATGACTCTGGAAATGGATGTAATGCATTAATAGCTGGTATTGTTATCATAGCAGGAAAGAGAAAACTATTTCCCTCTGGAATCTCTGACCTGGATGGAAATAAATGCTCCAGCTGAGTAGGTCAATTGCCTGATGAAGGAACCATAGCCCAAAAAGGCAGATCCACCCTAAGCCACGCTAAAGAGATGAAGGGAATAATTATCCCTTTAATGTGATAGTTTTCTTTTCTACTAGGAATCCTGTCCTCTGCAGTCATTGTAGAGTGAAGACTCACTGAGGTTCTCACTCAGAAAGTTATTACTTTTCCTTTTTCCACTCTTGTCTCCTCCAGTACTTCTGGGGGTCTTCACTTTCTTTGCCACGCTCCTCTCGACTATGTATCTGCCTCTCTGTTATTTTCCTTTGTCTTTCTCTTCTAGGCAGCTGTCAAGATTTACAGTCTATTGCTCTGGGGTTTTTCTTTTAATACCTAATGAAACTGCCTTTAAGCCTTTTTTTCTGAGTCTCTTTTTAAATTATTTTACTGATGAAACTAAGAACTGTAAAAGAGGGAACCCAGATTTCCCCTGTAACATGTAGTATCTCAGGTGGGGTTACTCAAAATTTCTGGAAATAATACTTCTCATGGATGTATGATATGCTTTGCTACTGTATGCCTAGTATAATCCCTCTATTCTCTCAATTTAAAATTGATTTTAAAATTCCTTTTTAAATGTAAATTTATCATAATACTTCTATTTTTATTTTCCCCTTGAAATGGGGTTGAAAGGTTGACAAACTTTGCTGTGAATTAAGAAATTAAATTAAAAGAGGAGAACATGACTACTCCTAAAGTATAGAGAAAATTTTTGCTATAAATATAAAGGATAAAACAGGCAGAGGGAAGAGTCCAGGCTGAACATGGCCAGTAGACTATACAGGGCCATGAGAGGAGAGGGGGAGGAAGAGAAAGAGAAGAGGCAGCCAAGGCCAAGAGGCCGAGAGACTAGAGTAGCTAAAATGGCTGTTATATAGGGACCAGGCTGGGGGAAGGGAAGTGAAAGGCTTTAGGATGGAGAGTTTTAAGGTTGGGGGAGAGGTGTGATGAGAAGTGGTGGGAGAAGCGACAGGTCCTGAGTGATGCCGGGAGAGCTGACCAGCAGCCATGTTAAAAGGCACCTCATTTTGGCCATTTGTTTTGGGTTCCTGAGACCTAACATGCTACATGAGCAAAATAATTGTCATTTAGTCAGATTATACCATGTTGCACAGCATGTAGAATCTGTGGACTGTGGAACATTCTTGTTGGAAGCCCATATTCATAGGGAAAGACTAAAATTTTTGCTAAAATCAATAGGGAGCACTTATCCCTTAGGAGTTTAATATTAAACAGTTCTTCCCACATAAAAAGATTATAAAAATCTTCAAATTTTACTTTTAACAAAAGTTGGCAAACTTCTTTTGATAAAGTACCACATTAAATGCAAGGGATGGCAGTGGTCAGCGGCTGAAAGGGCCATTAAGAAGGAGCATGCTTTGATCATATGCTCATTCAGTCCCAGTCCAGCTGGATTGGTGCGCTCCCATTAGTTCAGGCACACTGTCTCAGTAGGTGGACCAGCCCCTCACGGTCCTAACTTCCTAACTCATCTTCTCCCACCTTCTGCTCTTCAACTGCACATTGGGGGCTCAATCCATTGCTCTGATGTGAATGTGGGTCTCTGTCTCTATCTCCATCCATCGGATGAAATTTCTCTATCCCCGCCCCCTGGCTTCCAACTTTTGCTTGATGATCTTGTTTGCTTCCAACTTCCAGGAGGTTCTGTGTATGCTTTCTTTGGGTTCATCTAGTTATTCGGCTTCTCTGGGCTTGTGAGCTAAGTGCTTAGTGTCCTTTATTTTATAGCTAGGGTCCACTAATGAGTGAGTACATACCATAATCATCTTTCTGG
>PVIU01017474.1:0-28559 GCA_004026605.1 Ondatra zibethicus
ACTTCCAACAGGGCAGGGCACCATGCCCTCTTTCAAGGAAGAAGGGGGAGGGAGGAGGGGTGGGGGGTAGTGGGAGGGGACCGGGAGAAGGGGAAGAAAGGAAAAAATTTTTTTTTATCTTTAATTATGTTCTTGAATGGAAAAAATAAAACAAAACAATGTATGGAAAAAAAAATAAAAAAAAAAATAAAAAAAAAAATAAAATTAACATTATAAGGCAAACAACTTTTATAACATTGGAAACATATAGCTAACTAGGTGTGATGGTGCACACCTTTAATCCTAGCACTCCCAAGGCAGGCGGATCTCTGAGTTTGAGACTAGCCTGGCCCACATTGCTGGTTCCAACCAGTCAGGGATATATAGTGGGACCCTTTGTCAAAAAAGAAAGAAAGAAAAGAAAAGAAAACCATATAATTATCATTAAAATTTTTCTGTTATGGAAGCTTCAAATATATACAAAAGAAAAAATAATTTCTAAATCCTTATCTATCATCTAGTTCCAGAAATTGTCAACTTGCTGGACAATTATTTCATTTTACCTTTGTTTACCATTGATGGGTTAGAAGCAAACGTAGAACTCATGAAATTTCATTCATAAATGTTTTCGTAAGTGTTTTTGGACACAGGGTCTTTCTGTATAGCCTTGTGTAGACTACTTTGAACTTGCCCCAGTCCTCCTGTCCGCACCTCATAAATCCTCAAATTATAGTTATGTCCCTTCATACCCGGACAGTATTTAATTTTTGCAGTGAATTTTGGAGCAGTCGAGATGGCTCAAAGACTAACTGCTTTCTTTGTTAGCCAGGATACCTGAGTTAACTTCCTAGAGTTTGCATGGATTGGAAGGAAAGATCCATCTTCACACAGTGTCCTCTGACCATGACATGATGCATACACATGATAATTTTTTAAAAGCTGCCTGGTAAACGGCTCTGGAGAAGGGCGGCAGGATGACTCATTGGGACAAAGCACTTGCTGCTGAATGATGGCCAAGTTCAAGCCTCAGTACCCACACGGGGGGAGGAGAGAACTCCTAGTTGTCCTTTGACTTGTCTTGTGTGGCATAGTCCACATGTGCCCACACACATGCATACACCCACATAAAATAAATACATGAATTTTTTATTTTATTTTATTTTTGGCTTTTTGAGACAGGGTTTCTCTGTAGCTTTGGAGCCTGTCATGGAACTAGCTCCTGTAGACCATCCTGACCTCAAACTCAAAGAGATTCTCCTGCCTCTGCCTCCTGAGTGCTGGATTAAAAGCATGTGCCACCACAGCCCTGGATTTTTGTTGGTGGTGGTGGTTTTTTTTTTTTTTTTTTTTTTTTTTTTTTTTTTTTTTTTTTTTTTTTTTTTTTTTTTTTTTTTTTTTTTTTTTTTTTTTTTTTTTTTTTTTTTTTTTTTTTTTGGTAGCGAGTGCTAGATTTGGTGGCACATAGCTGTAATCCCTGCACTGGTACTAGGAATGTGGGCACAAGGGGGTGCCAGTTTGAAGTCAGCCTGTGCTGTCCTTGCAAAACAAACAGGCAGCAACAGTCAAAGAGCAGATTTTTCTTAAAAAAGGCGTATGTCACCACACACAGCTTTTAAAAACAATTATGTGTATAAATGTTTTGCCTGTGTATATGGCTGTTAGCACATGCATGTAGTGTCTAAGGAGGCCAGAAGAGGGTGTCAAATCTACTGGAAATGGCATTGCAGGTAGTTGTGAGCCACCTTGTGGGTGTTGGGAATCAAACCCAGATTCTCTGGGAGAGCAGCTTGTAGTTTTAACCACTGAGCCATCTCTCCAGACCAAAAAGAGCATATTTTGAAAAGAATCACACTAGCATTATTTTAAATGGCATCAAGTATCCATCATGTACACTTTTCCTTTTTTTTAATATATTTATATAGTTGACTTTGCAAGTTAGGATCCAAAATAAGATTCATACATTGCATTTCGCTTTATGTCTTTGTCTTTGGTGCTGGTGGGGATCTTATGTAATCTATCTAGTTTTTTCGAGATGAGTGGGTCATAGGATGTGGCAATGGGGTACTCCTCCAGCGATACTATCTAGAGGGATGCCAAAAATGTATTAGTAGTTCCATCTTTATAACTACCAGGTGTAGGAAGGAAAGGAAGTCCTTGACTGGCACCTGCCTAGAGGTGTGATGGAGAAGTAACATAAGAGAGGAATCAGAGAGAAGTAAAATTGGAGCCCTTCAAACAGGAAATGATTCTATCCTTCCAGAAGCAGGCATAAGTTAATAGGGTAGCTTAACATTATAAGACCTGTGTAGAAAGCCAGGGAGATGCAGAGCAGAGGACATTTTGCATGCCTGGATTAAAACTCATGAGAGTCTTTGTTAAGCTCACTGCAGAATCTATTCTTCGTGCTTTTTCTTGCGGTTTTTTTGTTTTATGTTTCGTTGTTGTTCTTTGTGGCTGAACTAGAGAGTGATGAGCCCAAGATTTACTTGCAGGCCTGTGATAGCCATTGAAGTAACTGTAATCACAGTATGAGGTCTCAATTAGATGGCTTCTAAAGCCCTGGAGTTTGGTCACCTGTTCTGTCCTCAAAGAAACTGCTTTGGAATCCTGTCATGGTTACCACATTCTATTGGAAATTTTAGAGTGTCCTGCCTGAGCCATTGCATGTTACTAGGGAAATTGGGATGTCCACTTGGGCTTCTTAGTCTCTCTAATAGAAGAATTTAAGAATGGACTCGAAATCAAGGTGAAGGACAGTTTTGTTAAGAGTATAGCAGGAAATCTCCAGGAAAGACGAGCTCTTGGCAGCTGCTTGCAGGAGGGAGACAGAGAAGAGGAAGAGAGAAAACCATACTGTCTGAGTTAGGCCAGTATGGAGGGCAGCCATGTGGCTACTTGTCTGCCACAGGTAGGCAGGGGACTTCGAAGAAAGAATAGGGAAGCCCAAAGCCCAAAGGAAAACCAAAGTCCGAAAAACATACCTGGGCTCTGACCTGTATGTGGAGGAAAGAGATACAATAGAAGAAAAAGCAGGAAGAATTCTCCCTTAGGTTTTAATTCTCTTGTCTGTGTAGAATTGAGTGAGGCTCAGACTCATCTTCCTTTACATAGTTCTGTTGAATCTCAGATATTTTTCCCCGGGTAATGGTGACTTTTGTAAATCTTGAACCTGCTAAAGAAAGTTTTGCTTAGATTGGCACAACTTAATGTATTCAGTTTTAGATCAGAGTTAAACCGTATGTTGAAATACTGTAGAAATGTTTAAGATTTTTAAACATTTACTGTATATTTAATATGTTGTGAAATTGCATATTTACCAATGGCTTTGCCTTTCATTGCAGCCATTTCTTCCTCTATCTGATAGTGGTGTCATCTATGACTCTGATGAAAGTGTTCACAGTGATGATGAAGAAGACGACGCCTTTTTTTCAGACACACAAATACAGGAACACCAAGATCCTAATTCCTATAGGTAAACAAGCATCCTATCCCCTTTTGACCTCCTTTTGCAGAAAAATTTGATATTATTTATATGTAGCTGGATGAGGTAACTCACACCTTTAATCCAAGCAGAGGTAGGCAGAGAGCTCTCTGTGAATTCTAGACCAGCCTAGTCTACAAAACAACCAACCAAACAATAATCCAAAAATTAAAAATAAAAAATTGAGACAGAGTTTATCTAAGATTTTCTGGCTGACCTAGAACTTGCTGTATAGACCAGGCTGGCCTCACACTCCATCTGCCTTTGCCTCTGAATGCTGATATTAAAGCCTCTTGACACCGTGCTGGCTTTCAAATTTGTTTTTGAATAAATTAATATTACCATGAATTTATATTGAAAGTGATATTTATGAGTGATATTTTAGGATTTCTTTATCTTTCAGTTAGTTTTCTAGATCGTTTCCATGAAAATTATAAAACTAACATTTTATTGAGAAAAATGTAACATGCTTTTAGAACTTCACATCAATAAATGATATGCTACTAAATTCTTTGTGACTGTAGGAGAAATATTTTTCTACTAGGTAATTTTCTTTTATTCTGAGTGTGATACATTGTTAAAGTTTCCTCCCTTCCTTCCACTGTGTAGATCAAGGTGGAATTGAAGTCACAGAGATCCACTTGTCTCTGCCTTCCAAGTGTTGGAATCAAAGGTGTGTGCCACCACACCCTGCCCAAAGTTTTATTTTTCAAAGACTATAAATAAGCCATTTTTTGTGTAATAAAAGTCAGAGGCTGCTTTTCTGGGTTGAAATTGGGCCAAACGGTTGATAGGAGCATCACTACTCTTCCTGTGATTCTGTTTCTAGGATAAGTAGTTTGTTTATTTTGTTTTGTTTTGTTTTTCTCTTCCCAAATAGCTGGGCTCTTCTACATCTGACAATGGTTAAACTGGCACTTCACAATATAAAGAATTTCTTTCCTATTGCTGGACTGGAATTTTCTGGTGAGTTTGGAATTTGAAAGGTGTCTTAGTTAGAGTTTCTGTTGCTGTGAAGAGACATCATGACCACAGCAACTCTGATAAAGGAAAACATTTCATTGGAACTGGCTTACAGTTTGAGAGGTTCAGTCTATTATCATCATGATGAGAAGCATGGCAGCGTGCAGGCAGACGTGGTGCTGGAAAAGCAACTGAGACTTCTACAACTAGATCCCAGGCAGCAAAAGTGAACTGAGCTTCTGAGACCTCAGAACCCACCACCCCCTACTGACACACTTCCTCCAACAAAGCCACACCTACTCCCAATGCCACACCTCCTAATAGTGCCTCTCCCTATGGACCAAATATTCAAACACATGTGTCTGTGGGGGCCAATTCTATTCAAACCACCATAAAAGTCAGCACTATTAAATATAAATTGCTATTAAGTTAATATTCAAAATCTGTATAGAAGAACATTTAATATTTTAAAAATAGTGCATTCCCGCCAGGCGGTGGTGGTGCACTCCTTTAATCCCAGCACTCAGGAGGCAGAGGCAGGTGGATCTCTGTGAGTTCAAGGCCAGCCTGGTCTACAAGAGTTAGTTCCAGGATAGGCTCCAAAGTTACAGAGAAACCCTGTCTCGAAAAAACCAAAAAATAAAATAAAATAAAAATATTGCATTTCCTATTTTGCAGCCTTCTATTGCAGGCTCCAGTTTGTTTTGAATTTGATATAAGAACTGCAGTCTGCCTAGAAGACTGAAAGAATAAGAATCCACACCAGGAAAGCTGGGCATTTTTATTTTTCTTTGCTTGTTTTAGTGCTTTCCATTTTGTTGAAAGCATGAAGATTAAAACTAATAATAGTCTTACAAGATTGATGTGTTAAGATCTGTTTATTTTCAAAAGTCTTGGCTCTAAGAGTTCAGAATTTTTTTTTAATATGTCAAAAATGTGGAAGAGTTCAGATTTTGTAGATGTTTAGTGACCTGATTTTCTTATCTTCTAGAGCTCCCTGTGACATCACCATTAGGAATTGCTATCATTAAAAACTTAGAGAACTGGGAACAGATTCTGCAGGAGAAAATGGATCACTTTGAAGGTCCACCCCCTAACTATGTCAACACATACCCAGCTGACCTCTCAGTGGGAGCTGGGCCAGCTATTCTTCGAAATAAAGCAATGCTGGAGCCTGAGAATACTCCATTCAAGTAAGAAATTTCTTAAAATCCTGATGATAGTATAGCTTGGTTTAACTCTTCTAAGAAACAGTTTGACAGAGTATGTCAGTAGCCTTCAGAATAGTTTTTACAATGAAACTGCAGCCGTTCAGCAGTGTTCTATAGCTGCATTACTTTTGTTTTTGCTTTGTTTGCTCTTTTGTTTGTTTTAGACAGAATTTCTCTGTGTAACAGCATAGACTCTCTGGAACTCACTTTATAGACCAGACTGGTCTCAAACTCACAGAGATCTGCTTGCCTCTGTCTCCCAAGTGCTGGAATTTAAGGCTTGTGCCACTATTCCCGGCAATATGTTACTTTTGTAGTTGGGCAAAAAGTCATTTCCTATCTGTTGTGTTTCTGACTCTTGAGGGAGATTTGATAATAATCTACATTGCAATCAGTGTTACTGACTTTTTTGTGAATAATTAATTAAAGGCAAAACAAAGGTTTTAATGTTATTTTGATGCTCTACCTACCTACCTTAGCCCCTTTTTTGAAGCATGCCTTCAAAAAATTATTTTTGATTATACATAAAAATATAAAAATTTATATGTTTTTTATAGGTTTATATGTGATATGTTAATATATATACAATATATAATATTTAAATTGGATTAAATTTATGTGTCTGTGTGCTTTGTTTTGAAGGAACCAGCCATGTTTAGGAGTAGTATTCACAAGATGATATACTTAAACTATTGGAAATACTATCTGTTTCTTTATATTCATCCGTGTGCTTTTACTATCTGGAAAGCCTAGAATATAATTAAAAAACAAAAACCAATGAGAATGAGTCACTTGATACTTATCTCCCCTAGTTCATTCAGTGTCATTAGAAAATTGATTACTGGGTCAAGTGATTATATTCAGGAAAATCTAAAATTAAGAGGGAAATAAATCTTTGAACACACTTGGAGGATTTGAAGCAAATGTCTGCAAAAAGCTGTGTTTTCTGTGAGCTGATTGGTTGTCAACCATTTGTCCATTTGATAGATCTCGGGATGTGTCTGCACTGCCAGTTAAGCGACTCTGGCATTTCCTTGTCAAACAGGAAGTTCTTCAGGAGACATTTATTAGATACATTTTCACAAAGAAGAGAAAGCAAAGTGAGGTATTCCGAGATTAATTTTTTTTGTTGTAGATTTTCTTTATTCTCTCTCTCTCTCTCTCTCTCTCTCTTTAACGTATCTGATTTTTAGTATTTGACTTATTTTGAAAATGTATTTTTGGGTGGGTTGTTCTCTGTTATTTTCAGACATTCTGAGGAGTAGCCAAAGCTTATCAAGCTTCAGTGAGCTTTTATAAAACTTAGCATTTCCATCTCATAGCCGTGAAACAGTGCAAGTTCCATGATAGAGCACAGATTCAAGTGCAATTGGTAATTCCTTTAAATAAATGCTGTTGGACTGTCACGTAGAATAGCTTTGCAGTAAATGGTTTCCAGAGCCTAACATATAAATGGCTGTACTTTGTGATATGATCTTTTAAATATGTAATTTAAAACATAACGTAGCCTTTTAAGCATGTTATTTATTTTTAATTTACAAATAAACAAGTTTTCAAGGTCAGCCTGGTCTACAAAGTGAGGTCCAGGACAGGCTCCAAAGCTACACAGAGAAGCCCTGTCTTGAAAAAGCAACAACAACAAAAACAAACAAACAAAAAACCAAAATAAACAATTTTTTTCCTTCTTTTCCTTTTTTTAATTGAAGAGGGCTTCTGATCCCTGGAACTGGAGTTAAGGTGATGAGCTTTTTTCATAACTAATACTCTAATGGAATTGAAATTGCTGATGCAATATTTGTTAGGGAGCACACGGAGGGACACTGTTTGCCTCTGGCTATAGCATTCCTAATGGTGATTGATGCTCTCTCCTTATTCCACAGTGTGGGAACCTAAGAAATGACTGTAAAATGAAAGATGCTTGCTCAGATATGAGGTTGTTATTCACAAAAGCCAAATATTTGAAGAAATGTATTTTCTGAATGTTTAGTTCTTTTAACCATTAAACATAGCAGTTTATAAACTGTGCTTTCTTGGTAAGTAGCACACAGATTCTTCAGTGCTGTGGGAAGCAGTTATGTTCAGGTTTCTTGCATCCTTACAGCTTACAACTTACACCTTCCTCTCTCTGCCCTTAGTCTCCCTTCCATCATGTCCTGCAGGCTAAGCTGTGAGGTCCAGCAGAAGGTCCCTATGAACACCACAGGGAGGCAGAGATAAAGCAACCACTTCCTTCCTAACTTGCTGTAAGAGTATATTGTAGGTTTTAGGAAAGAGCTGGAATGAGAGGGTTTTCAGCAGTCTCCCTTTTGACTTCTGCACATTGGATGAAGTGACTCTCTTGTCTAGTGCTGTGTAATCGCTGTCTCTGCCACCCTGCAGAATAGTCACCAGTCCACCTATGGCTGAGTATTGAAGTGTGGCCCATGTGACTGAATGTCCAATGTTGTTTAAGTAGCCATGTGGTTAGTGGCTGCTGTATCAAAAAGTACAGATCTGTTGAAAATGTGTTTATTTAAGAAAAGAAGTTTGGAAAGTATTTAAGTCTTTTAAGATTAAAACTAATCACTAGGCCCAGAAATAAAATCTCCAACAGGTGTGCTTTATCTTTGTAGGTTTGGGGGTAGGATTTTGGTGATCAACAAATTTGATAAATTGATTAGTAAAATCCTTTTTTTTTAAAAAAAAAAAAAACCTTTGTGGGGGTGCAAGATGGAGGGGAGAGGGAGAGTAAACATGTTCAGCAGTTAAGAACACTTACTACTTTTTCAGAGGACCTGAGTTCTATTCCCAGCTCCTAAGTCTGGCAGCTCACAACTGCCTCTACCTCCAGCTCCAGGGGACATGACACTGTCTCTGGCCTCTGGTCACCCACACACGTGTGGTATATACACACTATAAAACACATACATACATACATACATACATACATACATACATACATACATACGTACAAATAAAAATTTTAAAAACAAAAACTGACATGTTGCCTAATTCTAAAACATTTGAAATTTTTGACATAAGAAGGTAGATTTATTCATCAAATAGGTTAAAGAAAAACTATTTTGCAAATCAAGCCTTTGTCAAATTAATAAATATGTCAGACCAGGTAGTTAACTAAGCAAGCCGATTTTTCAGTTGTTGACTTTCACTGAGTTAGCCCTTCTCAGGAGGGTCAGAGAATCTGAATGGACTGTTCGGCTGAAGTTGTCTCATCAGGACCACTGAGGAAAAGCTTCAGGCTCTGATCGTGTCTTCTGGGCTCCCACAGTAGAGGAATATTTCCAGTTGTACCTCCCTTAGGACTTGTCAATCAGGACTCAAGCAAGTGTCCTTTCCCTGTGCCTTGTTCTCTCAAACATTTATTTACAAGGAGAACAACCTTCTGGTTATATGATTACTCAGATTTGTTAAAAAGTAAGAATGAAACACTGAAAACAAAAGGTGCTTTTCTAACAGTGTGCAGCCGTGGCTTCAGTCTTTAGAACCTTAAAAATACAAAAATAAATGGAGGGGGCAGCAACTAATGACATAACTGGGAAGATGGCTCAGGCAATAAATTGCTTTCTGTGTGAGTATAAGGACACGGGTTAGCTTCCCCAGCACCCACAAAGAAGTCCAAGTGTGGTAGCACATCTGTACCCCCAGAACTGGAGAGGCAGAAACAGGTGGATCCAGGAAGTTTGCTGGTTGGTAACTGATGAGCTCCAGATTCAGTGAGAGACCCTGTTTCAAAAAATAAGGTGGAGAAGGCCTGAGGAAGACACTGCATATTGAATTCTGGCCTCTCTGTGACCTCATGCACATATATCAGTATAGACATGTATATCATACAAAATTAAAAGAAGTAGGTCTTATTTTTAGAGATTATAGTTTGGAGAATTTTAAGTTATATAAATTGTATACAAATAATAAATTTTTATTTTGAAATAGTTTTTAGGTTTTCATGTGTATATGATAGAATAACTTTAGTTCTGTTGTTTTACTTTGTTTATCTGATACTTTGTTTTATCCAATTTAATTTTTGAAGTCAGTTTTGTCATCTTTTCAACCATTCTAGCTTGAAATTTTTCATTCTCTTTATGATTTGTTTTATGCATGTGTTTTGTGTTTGTGACGGTGTGGTGTTCTGTAGTCTGTAGAAGAACATGTGGAGCAGGTCAGACACAACTCCGTAGCAGAAGATTGCCATACCAAGGTAGTCTCCCATGCTCTCACTGTCTGCCGCTCACTTCTTCAGGTTCTCAGAGCTAACCCTAATCTCTATGCTAACCACGACTGCCCAGCTGAGGAAGATAACTTGCTGCTCATCCCTCCTTGAGTGGAGGACAGGAAACACCCTGTGTCTAGCTCTGCTCTGTTCAGCCGTAGATTCTTCTTTCTTCTTCTCATCTCCACTTCTGTCACATGTTTGAGTCTGCTTTTAAACCCAGCTGGTCTTTCTTCTTGACTCCCCTGCTCTACTTCCCATTTGTCTTGGATTCTCCAGATACCTCCCTCTCTTCTGACAAGTCTTCATTCTTTTTTCCTCATCTTCCTAGGTTCTCTCTGCTCCATTTCCCAGCCCTTCTTGTTCCTCTCCTTTGACTTGCTATGACTCAGTCCTTCACCCATGCCCCTCTCCTCACTCTTTCTCCATTCTTCCCTCCTTTCCTTCCTCCCTCCCTCCCTCCCTCCTCCCTCTCTCTCTCTCTCTCTCTCTCTCTCTCTCTCTCTCTCTCACACACACACACACACACACACACTTTTTACAGAATATTTGTGCATTTTTGGAAGAACTAAAATATATAAATTGTGAAAAATTTTGGCCATCTTTTGTAATCATTACTGTGCATTCACAGTGGGATTTTTCATAATTGGGATGTTTGATTACAGAGCATGAGAGTAGATTTCCCAAACTAATTCCCAGCTCACTAATGCTCCCCCATTCTCTCTTCCTGCTGCTGCTACATTTTCTTCTTACCGAGCTGTAATCCTGTGGGATTTTATGTCTGTGTAGAGTCATGCAGCAACAACTAACCCTCAGCAATTTTTGTAGGTCGAAGCTGATCTGGGCTATCCAGGAGGGAAGGCAAAAGTCATTCATAAGGAATCTGACATGATCATGGCATTTTCTATTAATAAGGTAAACATTGTAGTCATTATAAATAATGTGGTGATTTTTGGTGAAATTGCCAAAATCATTGTTCTGTCTTTGCTTTTTAGGCAAACTGTAATGAAATTGTTTTGGCTTCAACACATGATGTTCAGGAACTTGATGTCACTTCTCTGCTGGCCTGTCAATCATATATATGGATTGGAGAAGAATATGATAGAGAATCTAAAAGGTGCGTCTCATGGTTGATTATAAATACCATTGTCTTCAGCCGGTGCCTGCTAAATTGTTAGGAAGAGAAAGATGTTACCTCTTTTCAGTTGTGCAAGAAGTAAACATAATAGTTTTAGTTGACAATAGAAGGTCTTTACTTAAATTAAAATTTATAAATTACTCATAGCTTTTCCATTAAACTTTTTATAGTATTTAAACCAGAATTGGTTTAAAACTGCCATTTTGCTGGGCGGTGGTAATCCCAGCACTTGGGAGGCAGAGGCAGGCGGATCTCTGTGAGTTCGAGACCAGCCTGGTCTACAAGAGCCAGTTCCAGGACAGGCTCCAAAGCTACAGAGAAACCCTGTCTCGAAAAACAAAAACAAAAACAAAAACTGCCATTTTGGTATTAAACCCCAAGGCAATGTCAGGAGTTACATAGTAGTTGGTAAATTTAACCCATCTGGGTAATGAAAGGAGAAAATAGAATGTATACATTTATAGACTAATTGATGAATTGGTCTCATTAATTCTACAGTGTTGCAGATAAAAATGTCATCAACTTTGGTTGTCATCCAAAGAGTTTTGCAGCACTTTTTTTTTTTTTTAAATTTTAGGCTTTTCCTAGATGTTTGTCTTTTGTGTTGCTTTTCTCCAGTCAGGAATTTTATGTCCTAGGACGGTATCCTAGGGGCTGCTTTCCATATTCATCCTCTTGTTAGTTTATAACCAGGCTTTAATTACAGTTTAGAGTGATAGAACCATTTAATATAGTATATTGTGCCATCAACAACTTCCATTCATATTTTTATATGATGAAATTAATATTTTAAGATTTATTTTTCTTGTTTTGTTTTTGGATTTTTGAGACAGGGTCTCAGTTGCCCTGGCTACCCTACAGCTGAGCGTGACCTTGAACTCCTGGTCTCTACCTTTTACTTTCCAAGTAGTGGGATCACAGACCTTAAGAAAAACTTTAAGAATCTGTAAAATCATATTTCTTATTTCCTTAAAAGTATAATTTGGGGTTAGGGCTATAGTTTAGAGCCCCTGTTTAGCATTCAAGAGTCTTGGGCTCAGTTGCACCTGGGGTAAGAGGGCAAGGATAGTTGGATGTGGTAGTTTGTATCTGACACTTGGGAGAGTCAGGCACAAAAGAATCTAAAGTTCAAGGTCAGTCTAGGCTACAAAGCAAGACCTTGTCTAAAAACGAGCAAATAAAGGAACTGGAGAGAGCTCTGTTGGTAAAGGGTTTGCTGCATAATCTTGAAGACCTCAATCTGGATCTCCAAGACCCATCTAAAGTCTGAGTAGCAAGTATCTGAAATACCAGCACTGGCAAAACATTGAGACACAGGTTCCAGCGGCTCATTGGCCGTCCAGCCTAGCAGAAACGGAGCTCCAGTTTAGTGAGAGACCCTGTCTCAAAAGAATATGGTGTAGAGTAGTCAAAGAAGGCACCTGACTTCAACCTTTCACTTCCAAGGGTCTGTGCAGCTGAAAACACATACCACACATACACAAAAACAAAACCCAAGCAAATAAATGTAAAATGAAATAATTTGATATATGGGTTACCTGTATGGAAGAGATCACTTAATATTTATGTTTACTCAAAATAAAATCAATGCTAAATACTTTTTTAAAAGTTTTTATTATTCATAATAGGTTTCATTATGGTATTTTCATATGTATATACAATATATTGATCATATTACTACTGGCCTCTTTGTCCCTCTCTACTCCCAGCTGATACTCTTTCATTTTCTCAGCTAGCTTCCCTTCTCTTTTTGTGTCTTTTGTGGGTATGTTTCATTAACATGAATTCATATGAATTAAATTTATTCATAATGAATTTCATTATGGTTGTTTATAGGACCGTAGGCACTTCACCAGTGCTATACCCCTGAAGGAAATGTCTCTCCCTACCTCATCAACCATTGGCTGTGCATATAAATCCTCACAGAGGATTAATATACTTGTTCTAATTTTGTAGCAATAAAGCTGCTCACACAGATAATATATATATATAGATAATATATAGACTGAATTTAAATTTTGTTTGAGGGGGGAAATTCTAGTGTTAATATTGACTAGATTAATATTTGTGCCTAAGTTGTTTGTTTGTTTTGCTTTGTTTTTGTTTTTTTGAGACAGAGTTTCTCTGTATTGCCTTGACTGTTCTGAAGCTTGCTTTCTAGACCAGGCTGGCCTCAAACTCACAAATTCACCTGCCTCTGCATCTCTGGTGCTGGGATTAAAGTTGTATGCCACCATTGCCCAACTCTGTTTCTAAGTTTTTAATCAATGGATATTTATTCTATTTTTAAATAATAATTTGACTGCAAAACAAAATTATTTGAAAAAAAAGAAGTGCTGGGCAGTTCTTAAGTTTGGGGCCAGTCTGGTTGGTCTATAAACCAAGTTCTAGGACAGCCAGAGCTGTTACACAGAGAAACCCTGTCTTGAAAAAAAAAAAAGAAGAGGAAAGAAGGAAAAGAATAAAAAGAAAAACCCTTACTAAAGCTGTATCCTCAAGAAAAAAAAACCATTGAAAAAGAATCTTATATGATTGTATATAATCTCGGTAGTTTGATTTGTGTTGAGAGAGCAAAACTTTTATGCAACTGTTTTCCACAGTTCAGATGATATTGATTACCGTGGTTCCACCACAACCCTGTATCAGCCTGCTGCAGCCGCCCATTCTACAAGCCAGGTGCATCCACCTCCGTCTCTGCCATGGCTAGGCAGTGGGCAGACCAGCACTGGAGCTACCGTGGTATGTCTTATGTCCAGGCACATGTGGTGTCTGGGTATGGGTTCCTTAAGAAGTACGTTGAAGTTACTTGACATAGAAATGGTCCTAAAGATGAGAATAACTGATTTACTTTGAGTTTCCCCAGTGTATGATTTTTTCCACACATCAACCACAGGTCAAAATGGATGTTATTATCCTCTAGTATCATTTTATAGATGAGCAAACTGAGAGACAGAATGGTAAAGCAAAGTCAAAGAGGAGTTCTTATCTATTTATGTTTGAAAATTGCCTCAGATTACTGAAGGTTAATTCTTCTTGGTCAGTAGTGAAGGAGCCCTATTCTTTCATGTTCTGCTCTGAAGAATATGGATACCAGCTGCGGTTAGTGATTCATGCTTGTAGTCCTCACATTCAGGAGGCTGAGGTGGAAAGATTGCAAATTTGAGGCTAGCCTGGGTTACATAGCCAGATCCTACGAAAGAAGGAAAGGAAGGAAGGAAGGAAGAAAGAAGGAAGGAAACAACCTGATGGTTCTCAGGGAGGGGGCAGTTGGATGAGAGTCCCTTTGTCACTAGAGGAAGCAGTTTGTAATGTCTACACAGGGCAGGGCTGTGCAGTGAGTGACAGCTTCTGTTTACACAGATGTGTGTTAGATGTCCGGAGTCCTCTGCAGGGCTTATCTCATTTAGTTTCTCATGGGAATTCCTCTGACGCTTGTCCTTCCTCGTCCCTTCTGGATGTGCAGCCTAAACCCATCTTTCCTCCTCTTAAAGCTCATGAAAAGGAACCTCCATAATGTGAAGAGAATGACTTCACACCCTGTCCACCAGTACTGTAAGTATCTTGTCATCGGAGGGTTTAAGTGTCTTTTCTCGTTTTGAAGAAAGGAATTATTGAAACGCTTCAGTTTCTTACTCCCCCTTCTGTGTTTAGATCTCACAGGTGCCCAGGATGGCAGTGTGCGTATGTTTGAGTGGACACGACCTCAGCAACTTGTCTGTTTCCGTCAAGCTGGCAATGCAAGAGTTACTAGATTGTATTTTAACTCACAAGGCAACAAGGTTTGTTCCTGGGAGTTAGTGCTGAATACATCTAAAGATAACTGTGAATACTGAGGATAAACTATTGATTGAAGCTGTATCAAAAAATTTTAAGGATCCTGGGGTTAAACTGAGCAGTCAGTTTATTATATTCTGTTTATATAACCCTTTTCCCTACAATAGAAATACAAATCCATAAATCAGTCATTCATTTCAGCATGGTGTGGAAGAAAACTACTTCTGCCCCAGTGCTGTTGGCATCACCCAGCTTGCTGGGACCCAGCTTCTCCCTCCCTCTGTTGTGGAGGCTTAGGGAAAGGCAGTGAAATAGGGTGTGGAACTCACTTAGAAGGTGACAAGGAAGGCGGGGTACTCAGACTTTGTGGGAAGCACAGTGGGCATGGCTGTAGGAGGAGGCTTGTGAAGTGGGATCTGAGCAAGTCTCCTGTCTAGAGGTGATCTCACCTTTGGCAGGAATTCTGAGGTCCTGTGTTTGATGTTCATGCCGTTCTTACAGTGTGGTGTTGCAGATGGAGAGGGTTTTCTGAGTATCTGGCAAGTTAACCAAACTGCATCGAATCCTAAGCCTTACATGGTAAGTGCCCTCACATTTCCAGAGTACATGTAGAGAACATGGTGTTGGTGATGTGTGTCTGCCTTAACAGTGTTTCTCAGTAGTGGTTCTGTGGGAAATGACAGTTCTGCCCAGCATGAGCCATCTGTCTTGCCTCAATTTGGATAGAAATTACCAAACAACAACAAACGACTTTTGCTTTTTACCTTAACAGGCAGCCTTAGAGGATTTTCCCTGTATGTGGTTCAGGTCGGAATACCTTTATAATGGCACTTTTGTCCTTATTGGAAACAATTCTTTTTAAAAAAAAAATAATGTTTTTATTCATGACAACTAAATTTTAGTTGTATAATCTTATTAAGTACATAATTAAGATTCAAACAGGTTCTGAGCACGAACTTCCTTTAAAATTTTTCCTTCTAACCAGATTGAACTCTAGCCCTAAAAGGTTACTTCACACATTTATCCATGTTGTGTTAAGCACCGGATGACATAGAGTGGTGTGGCCTAGGAGGGGAAGGGGATATTGTCCTGAGTGGGATTTAAATTTTTTTTATTAGATAAACTCATTTTGTTCTTATGTGTTTTGCCTGCATGTTTGTCTGTGCACTTAAAGAGGTCAGAAGAGGGCATGAGGTCTCTTGGAGCTGAAGATAGAGATGGCTGTGAGGCACCACATGAATGTTTGGAAGAGCTATGAAGGCTTCTGTCCCTGAGCTCTCTGTAGCTCTGAACTCTCTGCAGCCCTGGGTGGGACCTGTGGCATTAGATAAATAAATGGAGACTTAGACAACTTGGAACCTTCTGGGTCCTTTCTAGAGTATATAGTTTTTTTAAAAAACATTTTTATTGAAACATCTTTTTCATGCAATGTATTTTGATCATGTTTTTCCCCTTGCCAACTCCTTCATTATATATAAGAGATAAGAATATCCCTTTTGGTGTGTGCACTGCAGAGTCCCATAATGTCTTCTAAGAAATGCAAGTAATCTTGAGTATATGTTTTGCCTTCAGTCTGATGAGCTCATGCAGAATAATGTCCTGTTTATTTTTAAATACCTGGCATCCTCCATCTGGGCTCTCTCTTTGAAATTTCTCTACTCATCGCCTGATATAGCAAAAAAGGAATACTTGGCTTAGTAGACAGTGTCCCACATTGCAGGGACTTCTTAGTAATCTTTTAGGGCAGGTTTAGACTTGTAGACTTTGTGAAGGGCTACTTTTAAATGTGCATTTGTGATTGGCAAAGCTTGGGTGGACACAGGGAGCACAAAGGTGGCAACAGTGGATGTTTGTATTTAGACTGCACCATTGCCTAAAGTTAGATGGACAAGTTTAGAGTTTGCCTCCTCGGATTATTGTTCACTGTGATTTATACTAGTATTTTTAAGTTTATCAAGTTATTCAAAGTTGTTATTACTAAAATTGTTTGAGATCTTAATCTAATCAGCTGTCTTTGGTAAGTTCATATGTTTAGTTTAGGGTGGGGTCTTGCTGCAGCCCAGGCTGACTTTCAAATCTTAGGCTTAAATGATCCTCCTGCCTCAACCTTCCAGTCTGTAGCATTTCAGCTGCTGCTACAGACATCCATCATTGTGTCTATTAGTTCACATACATGTGCCCAGTTCTTTTCTTGTAATTCGAAAAATACAATTTGTTTTTTGAGACAGGGTCTTTCTATGTGGCTGTTGACTGGCTTGGAACTTGCTCTGTTGACAGCCTGGCCTCAAACTCAAAGAGATTTGTCTGGTTCTGCCTCCTGAGTGCTGGGATCAAAAGTGTACAGAAGCTACCATGCTTGATTAGAGATTATAACTTTTAATTTAGCATACCTATCAACTATTTCTAATTTTTAAATTATTGGATATTACCAAAGTAATTTGCAAATAGACTGAGTCTTTATGATAAACTATTTTATTAAGAGTTTTAGAAGTTGCCAGGTGTGGTAGCTCACACCTTTAATCCCAGCACTCAGAAGACAGAGGCAGGTGAACTCAGAGTTTCTCTGTGTAGCTGTGGTCTACAAAACAAGTTCCAAGACAGCCAGAGCTACACAGAGAAACTCTGTCTTGAAAAACAAAAAAAAAAAAAAAAAAAAAGAGCTTAGAAGTTTTAGAGACTTAAATAGGTTTATTTTTAATTTTTCTGAATTCTCAAATAGTTTAACTCTTTCTAATATTTGGTTTTTCGAGACAGGGTTTCCCTGTATAACAGTCCTACCTGTCCTGGAACTAGTTCTTGTAGACCAGGCTGGCCTCAAACTCACAGGGATTCATCTGCCTCTACCTCCCGAGTGCTGGGATTAAAGGCGTGCACCACCATCACCAGCCGAAAGATAATTTTAAACTATATTTACTGTCTTGTAATTTGACCTGCGAATTAGGAGCATGATCACAAACATAAAGCTTCCTCCAGTAGAGAAAAAATTATTAGTAAGGTCAAATTGTTACAACTTCTAATACTTCATAGGTTCAAAACATAAATACTACCCTTAAAAAATGGGAGAATTAGAAGTGGGAGAGGCAGTCACCCCTAATTCATACTGAATTACTCAGTATGCACTCTAAACGTTCTTCAAAGTGCTGTACCTTGTTAAAAAGAAGGGAAAGTTGGCAATGTGGCCTCTAGGTGCAGTGTGGCCTGCAGGCTCTGAGGACTATGCACACAGTGCGTGTCTCCATTCTGAGGAAGAGATAGGCTCTTTAGTCTGGACGAGGCTGGCGCTCAGGCCACCCTGCAGTGTGGACCTTCCCCACTCTTCCCCATCCAGATTGAGTTTGGGTTGGGTGTGATGGGAAGCTGAGGATCATGAGTTTGAAGCAGCCTGAGATACGTATCAAGGTCCTGTATCAAAATCAACAAAAATGAAAAATAAAATTTAAAAATACATATTCTCACTCACGAGTCTATTATGTTATAGGTGAGACAGTATTTGTATTATTTCAGTTGCTACTGGATTTTTAGATAACATTGGTTATATTTTGTTCTCTGTAGAGTTGGCAGTGCCACAGTAAGGCTACAAGTGACTTTGCCTTTATCACCTCTTCAAGTCTAGTTGCAACATCTGGACAGTCCAATGACAATAGGTAGGTTGGCAGAAACAAAGGAATAAGAAAACTTTAGATACAAAATTATCTTTCCTAGAAAGTAATGATTTCTTTTAGTAGGAATTTTTTAATCCAAGGATCTTTTTAAATGTTTTACAATTCTTATAATGGTTTTACTTACCAGAAAGAAAACAAAAATTTCTCCTAATGTAATCTATAGTAACGTATGTCATTTTTATACTGCGGTGATTTAGTCTTTAAAAAGCTATCGTTATAAAGCACTTGTTGGTTCTTCTCAAGCACTAACAAGTATTTGGCATGCTATTGTCATTGTTCTTTGCATTTCCCCTCACACTGTTTTCATTAGCTGCATGCTATGAATAGCACCTGTTCCCTTGAAGTGGTTATTTCCCCGGGATATAGAAGTACCTTTGCTGAGGAAGTCATTTCCCAGTTTCTGCAGAAGGGTAATAGAAAGAGAGGGGCTGGGGATGCAATGACAGGGACCTTGTGAAACAAACTGACACGAGTTTGGGAAGGGAGAAGCTCTTAGAAGAGATAAACCACCCCACTATAGTTGGAAATCTCAAATAAGTACAAATATTTTTCTTGACAAAATATGTCCTTATTGATGGTTTTAGAATAATTTTTTCTGATGTACTTTGTTATTTCTTTAAAAGAAATGTATGCCTCTGGGACACACTAATATCACCTGGAAACAGCCTCATTCACGGTGAGTTAAGGTGTGATTTTTGACACTTTCTGAAGAAATGCTCTCCAGGTCTGATCTGACTTCATGAACCCAGTGTGTGCTCATAGGCTGGTATGGAGAACGGTGTGTAGAGAGAAAGGGTTATTTTGGCTAACGGGTTCAGCTCCTGCTTGTTTGTCTTGTGAGTCTGTGGCAGAGAAGGACTTCATGGAGGGAACATGAGGTGGAGGAGGTTGCTCTCCTGTGACTGCCAAGAAGCAGAGGGGAGAAGAATTGGGATCTCCTTCAAGGAAATAACTCTCCAGACCTCCCTTCCTTCCATGAGGCCCTCATCTCCTAAAAGCCCTGCTACTATCTAGTGGTGCCAAAAGCCAGAAGCCCGTGGAGACACTTATCCAGACTGTAGCACAAGGACAGCACCTTAGTTGTGGCCAGGAGTATTCAGGTGCATGAGGTTGAGTGTTCTTAGCCACAGGGATCTTTGGATGAGGACAGCATCATGCGGGGTGAATGCTGCTGGGTCGCGATGAGGTGAGGATGTGTGCTGCTGAGGAGCTTGGGCTCCACCTCCACTTCTACAGCTGTGAGAAACACTTGATATTAACATGCATGCGGCACACATTAATGTGGGCTAGTGTGCTGTTCCCACATTTAATGCTTCTCCATGCTTTGTAAGGCACAGGATTTAGGACTTTTTTTCTGTTCGTGTTTCATGTTGATATGATGGGTAGAAATTGTTTTCTAGCCTTGCTTAGCATTTTAATTACAGGGTTTCAGCAATTTCTGGACTTAAAAGATTGATTTACTTTAGTGTTTCTGTTAGTCCTTTTGTGGCTGTGCGGAATATCTGACAAACAACTAAAGGAAGAAGAGCTTGTTGTGGTTAAGGGTTCCAGAGGCTTCTTCACGGTCTGACGGCCCCATGTGTCCTGTGCTGTGAGACAAGATCACAGCAGAGAACATGTGATGAAGCCGACCTCATCGCACCTCGGGGTAGACAGGAAGCAGAGCAAAAGGAAAGGTCATAGCGAACTGTGGTCCAAAGGAACATGCATCCAGTGACCTATTCCTTTATCTGCCACTTCTCTCACTTTCCCAGAAATGCCATCACATTATGTATCTTTCCATGTATAATCAAAAGCTGAAGCCAGAGCCCTCATGGTTGTCATCTCTTAGTGATTAGATTCCTTCCCAGGTATTTGGGGACAAATCCTCAACACATGAACCTTTTGGGAGACACTTTCTAAATAAATCAGAACACTTGGAATTAAAAAAGTGCACTGTTAGCTTCTGTATTTTCAAATGTGAGTTTAAACATCAGAACCAAAAGCTAGAAGTTGTTTTGGGAAAGTCTCTTGATGTTTTCTCTTTTCAGGTTTCACATGTCATGACCATGGTGCCACAGTACTTCAGTATGCCCCCAAACAACAGCTCCTGATCTCTGGTGGCAGGAAAGGGTACATCTGCATTTTTGACATCAGACAGAGACAGCTGATGCACACCTTCCAGGCACATGACTCAGCTATTAAGGCTTTGGCTTTGGACCCTTGTGAGGAATACTTTACTACAGGTTCTGCTGAAGGCAATATAAAAGTAAGTAAACACAGGAGGTAGGAATGTATTAGGTGTTAGTCTTGTTCTGTTGTCAAGACTGCTAGGAAAGAGGAAACACAACCCTTGTACTCTGAAACGGAGGCCTTATACAGCTTTGTGGAGTCCTGGATGCCCTTGACATGCCACCCCACCCAGCCCTTATTTACTTCTTTATTTTTTCCTTATTTACTTCTCTGTGACTCTAAACCATTCTGCTTTGGAAATCCAGCTAATAATCAAATTCACTGGACTCTCAGGTATTACTCCTCTGAATCTGGAAGGGGCTGGAGTGCAACCCAGTGGTAGAATACTTGCTTACATCACAAAATATTAACAAAAAAAGACTTTGTTTTGAATGGAATGCTTGAGGTTTTGTTTTGTTTTGTAATGATGGAGATTTGAGCTCAGAACCTCATGATGCTAGGCAAGCACTCACAAGGATGCCACTAGCCCCAAGTGGGTGGGTTTAATTAACACATGGATACATTTAGCAAAATTAGTTTGGTACCTCAGAATTTTCTTCCTTTTCCCTACCTCTGTCCTCAGTATTCATAGCTGAAAGAATGTTTTCAGGTTCGTGATGTAGTACCCTATTTCTTTTATGTTGCATTAGATCAAGCTTCACATGGAAACATTTTATGGGATTAAGTATTTGGTTTATATACCAAATGAAGGGATATATGTATATATGTGTGAGAACTGAAAAACTGGAACAGAATGTGAAGAGAGAAATTTGGAAGAAGAAGCAGTAAGTCTAAGGATAGGCTGTGACTTAATGGGAGTCATACTATCACTCACTGGGAGTAGACTGTTAGGAAAGTAGCAATCAGCAGGCAAGTGGACCTTGGTGTAAATAGTTAGGCCAAGGAACAGAAGTGAGGGACATACTTTAACATTGGGTCTCTCATTTTAATGACTGACCATACTTATTTTCTTTTTAAACTAGGTGTGGAGATTGACAGGTCATGGCCTGATTCATTCATTTAAGAATGAACATGCTAAGCAGTCCATATTCCGGAACATTGGAGCTGGAGTCACGCAGATTGACATCAGTCAGGACAACAGACTGTTCTCCTGTGGTGCAGATGGCACACTGAAAACTAGGGTTCTTCCCAGTGCTTTTAACATCCCTAATAGAATTCTTGACATTCTGTAGTTTGAAAGATTGGGAGTTTACTTTTACATACCTCTCAGTTAAAAGATGTAATGCAAGAATTAGGCAATTCTGCTTTCCAGGACACTGTTAACACTTTGAAAACAACACAGAGAATCTGTGGAATTTGAATCTAATGCAAGCTGGGCTTTACTCTACCTGAGCATTGCCTCCCCATGTTGGTAGAGTGCATGAACCTTGTCATAACACTGACATATTTAATAAAAAAAAATCAACCTTGTATGAAGGAAAACTGTTCTTTATATCATGTAACAAACCTGATTCAGAAACACTTGAGGTTAGCTAACAGTAAGTTAAAATAATGAACAGGGCCTTTATACCAAGTTGAGAAAGAAAACATTGCTGATTCAGGTTGTTCTTCCTGTTCTCATCATGGATGAAGCATGCCCGCTGTCTCCTCTGTTGAATGAAGGATAGTCATGAGGTGTTAGGCGCTCTCGACCACCAGAAGCACTTCTTAACTGTGGAGCAGTGCCCAGTCATTCTCGTTCTTCCCTGCTGACTATTTTTTCCTGTTAGTGTTTATACTGAGCTAGTACTGTAACTTGCAAATGAGTGCAAATTTAAATGCAATGTTTTCCTCATGATTTGCACATTGACATTTTTTGGACTGCTAGTTTTTCTATTAAAATATTTGCCTTTATGTGAGGAATGTAATATGTTAGACATGCGTATTTGTAGTTAAGCAAAACATACCTTCTTAGTCCAGTTTAGTACTTTTTCTTTTCATGTATTTAAGGTTAATAAGGCACATTTGAGGCTATGTTGAAACTACACCAATAGACCATTTCATATCAATTAAATGAATGTTAGCCTTTTTGTGGCCAGTTGATGAGATTGGTGATATTATTTATTGCCACAGCCTATTGTATAAACTATGCAGAGTTAAATATTATTTGCTTGTAAAATATTAGCCAATGTCATATTTTGATGTATTTCCTTCATTTTGACCAAAAGTATGTTGCAATATTGAAACCAGTGTCTGTGTGTGTTTAAGTGTTTACCAGCAAATTGTCTCATCTTGTAATGAGAATGTTTAATGCCCGTGTGGTAAATAGTAAAAAATAATGGTATAAAGCACCTTTTTCTGATGGCAATGTGGTACTCATGCTGTGAAATACATGTGTAAAAGAAAATGTTATCTGTTACAGTTTTATTTTAGTTTGGCCTATTTAAGTAGACTGGTCTGGCATTCTTTGACACTGTTTTTAAGAATTAATTTTAATAAAATGATTAACTATTAGAGAAATTTTAAGCCCTTAAGCTGCTTATTAATTCATACATTATCTATGTAACGTCATGTATACAGGAAGCAATTCTAGTGAGATGGAGATGAGAGTTGAGTTGCTGCTTTCTTCACAGAACCTGTCTGGACACATTTAGTTTATTGAAGGAAGTGTAATTGGTGGTAATGCTGGCAAAGGGGCTGTGCAGGGAATCATGCTTCTGTAGTTGGGAGGAAGAGAATGTTGAACACACAGAAACATAGACTTGACAAAAACATGGAGGTAAATATTCACCTACCATCAAGTACCACACTTTAGACTACTACAGCCCATGTATGCTGCAGTGTCTTTGTGTATAACATAATAAGATAATGGACGTGTTCTGCAAGACTCTCAAAGGTAATAGATTTGCCTTTTAAAAAGGTTTGATTTGAACTTGTCCTTTATAATAACCTGCCATTTGTTATTATACTTTAAAATTATCAAAATAGACTTAAAAATAGTTTAATGTTTATGGATTTTGTTTTCTCTTTCTTCTTGTTAGGTTGGGTGATGAAACAAATGCCAGGGTAACGCATTGGATCTTTGTTCTGGGTTTTCCTGTAACAGTGATAAACACCATAGCCAAAGGAGTCTGTCATTGAGCGAAGCCAGAGCAGGAACTCCAGGCAGGAGCTTTAACCAAAAGTCACAGAAGAATGCTGCTTCAACTTATGTCCAGCTACCTGCCTGGGGATGGCACCTCCCCTGCCCAAAGGACTTGATATTAGCAATCAGGAATGCCCTACAGACATGCCCACATACCAATCTGATTGAGTCAGTTCTTCCCAGGCATGTTACAGTGACAGCCAAGATCAGCCATCATAAGCTTTCCGAATACATGGAAGGTCCGTGAACCACCTTTGCTAGGTAAGTTGCTTTTTCCCTTTGCTTTCTCCTGACCTGCCGCCATCTGCAAACCCTCAAGCCTAGCTCCGGACCCATGATCCGGGAGCCTTCTCTTTTCGTGAACTGCTTTTGTTGAGTAAGTTGCTTCTTCCTTTTCCTATCCCCCTTTCATATCTCTATTCCCTCCCTGCCTGTGACCATCTCCATACCCCCAGCACTAGCTCAAGATTAGTGGTCTTTGAACCTGCTTTGTTAGAGAGCCGTTCTTGACTGGTGAGTTCTCCTTTCCACTTATGTCATTCCCTCAGCACACTGTCATCTCTATACCATACCCTCAGGTCTAGGTCTAGACCTATGGTTTGAGAGCCATATTTGTCAGCCAGGTTTAATTGAACCGCTCATCCACCATCTTTACCTGGCCCAGCCCAGGTCACACATCTCTTTCATTGGCCCAATCTAAGGAAGCCCAGATTACCACATCAGACACACAAAAAAGAAGTCCATATGCCCAGGTCAAATCACAGAAACAAAAACAATATGAATGACCAAAATAGTGTGTGTTCCATCAAACCCACTAGTCTTGTAGAAATATTCTCTACTGCCTATATGAATGTCAGGCACAATAATAAATTATCAAAGAATTAAAAAATTGAAAGAAGGCAGAAGTACTTTACTGAACCTCCAAAAGAACAATAAATACCTGAGTGCTGTTCAAGAAAATACAAATACATGGCTGAATGAAATAAATATAATTCAGTGTTTGAAAACTGGATTTAATAGAGAGAAACATTGATATGAACACAAGCTGGAATAAAGATGGAATTGAAAAACTCAATATTCCAATGAGAAAACTCAGGGAAGGCCTTATAAGTAGAATGAATCTGGCAGAAAATAGGATATCAAGACTCAGAGTAAATGTTTCCATCACTTTTTTGTTGCTGGATAAGGCACCATGACTAAGGGAACTTAAAAAAGTGTTTAATTGGGAATTTAGTTCCAGAGGGATAGAAACCTATTACCATGATGACACGAGGCAATCAGGCATACCACTGGAGCAGAAGCAGAGAACACACATTCCAGTCCAAGGACTAGATGCAGAGAGCACACTGAGATGGTGGGAGCCTTTGTAGTCTTAAAACCTGGCCCACGTGACACCTCCAACAAAGCCACACCTCCTAACCCTTTCCAAACAGTTCCACCAGCTGGAGTGCAGGTATTTAAACATACGAGCCCATAGGTGCCATTCTCATTCAAACCACCATAGGACCTATATCAAAGAAGCAAAAAATATTTTAAAAAATGTAAGCACAGGAAAAGAATATGAAAGAAACATAGGACACCCCCAAAATATATTTGAATTACAAATATAGATGAGAGAAAAGAATCCCAGGTCAATGGCATTGACAAGATCTTTAGCAAAGTCACAAAAGAAAAATGTCCCCAAACTAAAGAAAGACATGCCCATACAGATAAAAGAAGCATACAGAACCCCAACTAGACAAGACCAGAAAAGGAACATCCTATAGCACATCATAGTTAAAAACACTTAAATACATAGAATAAGGAAAATACATTGAAAGCTTCAAAAGAAAATACAAGTCACGTATAGAAGAACACCCACCAGAGAATAAA
The DNA here is from genome assembly GCA_004026605.1 of Ondatra zibethicus. NCBI lineage: Eukaryota > Metazoa > Chordata > Mammalia > Rodentia > Cricetidae > Ondatra > Ondatra zibethicus. Next base: position 25,584 of record PVIU01017474.1, read on the forward strand.
ACCTAATTTCTTAGTGGAAACTGTGGAAGCCAGGCGAGTTTGGAATACTGAACTCCAAGTTCTAAAAGGCCACAACTGCCAACCTAGACTACTATACCCAGCAAAACTGTATGCCATAGTTGAAGGGGGAAAAAGCTTTCAATGATACAAACAGCCTAAAATGTTCCTATCCAACAACAAAAATCCTAAACAGAGTAATGGAAGCAATATTTTGAATTGAAAGGGATAAGCTCAGCCAAAGCAACTTAAAGAAAAAACAAATACAAATTGCAAGAACGCAAATCAGCAAAATAGTAACAGACTGCAATATGCACAAAACTTTCAATAATAACTCCAAATATCGATGGCCTCAACTCTGATCAAAACTCACAGCCTACCTGGGCATGGTGGTCCCACTCTCTTCCCTAACACTCAGGACACAGAGGCAGATGTTTCTTTATGCATTCAGGCCAGTTGAAGCTACATAGTGAGACCCTACCTTGCCTCCCCCCCAAAAAAAGATAGATTAAGAAAAATCAGGAGCAGAAGTCAAGAGCAAACCCAGTCCCAGGACACGAGCAGATCAGGATTGACCCAGTGACCAGATCTAGACTCAGCAATCACCATCAGAACAGGTCTAACTCCAAGCCAGGGACTTCTGCAAGAGGAGATCCAGACCAAGATTTACAGAAACAGATCAAAGCCAGCAGCCTAGGCCAAAGAAGGTCTGAGACAGCAAACTCCAAGGGAGCAGACCAAAACACAGGACCACTGAGCTACCTCCAGGAACAGGAATAACCAGCAGGGTAACTAGAACTGTGACACTGACTGTACCACGAGGAAAACCATCTTAGCTTTCGATTCATTGGCATCTAAAAGATTATTCAACAGAATCTCAGACAGCCCCAACCACACCTATTAGAGGAAAAGATGAGTAGAAAAGGTAAGATCACAAGCTACACCACAAGGAGCAATACAATACCAGTGAAAACCAAAGACACTACAAATGTAAGACCTGAACAACCAAATATGGATGAACCCAGAAGAAAATGATCTAAAAAATGGCCGTAAGAGAATGTTTGAAATTCTTAAAGATAAAATGAGAAATGACCTTAAAGAAAAGGAAGAAAAAAACAAAAAATTGGAAGATATCAGCAAATCACTTAAAGCAAACCAAGAAAAAGAACTCAAACAGAACAGAAACTATTCAGGTCTTGAAAACTGAGATAGAAAAAAATAAAGAAAACACAAGCCGAAGGAATTATAGCAACAGAAATCATGAGGAAAAGAACAGGAACCACAAATGCAAGTACAAACAACAGAATACAAGAAATGGAAGAGAGAATCTCAAGCGTGGAAGATAAAATAGAGGAAATAGGCTCATCAGTTAAAACTTTAACTCTAACAAAAGCTTAACCCAAAATATCAATGAAATATGGGACAACATAAAAAGGCCAAATCTTATAATGATAGCTATAGAAGAAGGAGAAGAAAGTCAACTCAAAGGCACAGAAAATTTATTTAACAAAATCATAGAAGAAAACTTTCCCTACCTAAAGAAAGATATGCCTATGAAGATACAAGAAGCTTACAGAACACCAAATAGACTGGATCCAAAAAAAAGTCCTCTCACCACATAATATTCAAAACACTAAACATACAGAGTAAAGAAAGAATATTAAGACCTGCAAAGGAAAAAGGACAAGTAACATATACAGGGAGACCTATCAGAATTACACCTGACTTCTCAGTGGAGACAATGAAAACCAGAAGGTCATGGTCAAGTATTATGCAGACATTAAGAGACCATGGATGCCAGCCCAGGCTACTATACCCTGCAAAAGTGTCGATCACCATAGAAAGACAAAACAAGATATTCCATGACAATGCTAGATTTCACCAATACCTAGCCACAAAGCCAGCCCTACACAAAATATTAGGAGGAAAACTCCAATCCAAGGAAGACGGCTACACCAACAAAAACAGAAGATCGATAATCTCATTACAGCAATTCCCGAAGAAGAAAAAAAACTCACAATATCATCAATGATGAAAACCAAATTAACAGGAGACAGCAACCACTGGTCATTAATATCCCTTAATGTAAATGGACTCAACTCACCCATAAAAAGGCACAGGCTAACAGATTGGATACGAAAACAGAACCCATCCCTCTTCTGCATTCAAGAAACGCATCTCAACCTCAAAGACAGACATCATCTCAAAGTAAAAGGTTGGGAAAAAATATACCAATCAAATGGACCTAAGAAACAAGCAGGTGTAGTTATCCTAATATCTAACAAAATAGACTTCAAGCTAAAAGCAGTCAAAAGAGACAAAGAAGGACATTTCATATTATTCACAGGGAAAATCTATCAAGAGAAAATTTCAATACTTAATATATATGCCCTAAATACAAGGGCATCCTCATATGTCACAAAAAAAAAAACACTTCGAAAGATTAAATCATATATTAAACCCCACACACTGATAGTGGGAGACTTCAACACTCCCCTCTCGCCACTGGACAGGTCAATCAGACAAAAAAATGAACAGAGAAATAAGAGAACTAAACATCTGTAGAATATTCCATCCAAACAGAAAAGAATATACCTTCTTCACAGCACCTCATGGAACCTTCTCAAAAATTGACCACATACTCAGTAACAAAACAAACCTCAACAAATACAAAAAAATTGGAATAACCCAATGTACCTTATTAGATCACCATGCTTTCAAACAAGAAGTCAACCGCAGTACCAATTCCAGAAAACCCACAAACACATGGAAATTAAACAATGCTCATCTGAATCATCAATGGGTCAAGGAAGAAATAAAAGGGGAAATTAAAGACTTCCTAAAATTCAATGAAAATGACCACACAACGTACCCAAATTTATGGGACACAATGAAAGCAGTGTTAAGAGGCAAGTTCATAGCACTAAATGCCTACAAAAGAAGCTGGAAAGATCCCACATTACTGAATTAACAGAACAT